>MDYQ01000173.1:0-58328 GCA_003024175.1 Planoprotostelium fungivorum | reverse complement strand
TTGTATTTCGTCAGTGAAGACAGATGACGGGGATCACTTCCGTTCACCCACGTGTAGACCACATCGATTGCTTCTGTTTCAAGCAGGGCTACTGTGCTAATGGAATCCAGGTAGTAGTATAAGCCTCCAGTCACAAGAAGGAATGCCATCAGATACCCCCATCCTCTCATTAACAACCACCGTTTATAGTGCCCGATCCATCCCTTATCCTCCTGATGATACTTGAGCTCGTCAGGACTCTGCTCGGTCTGGGGCGAAATTCTCAAATAGACCCGGACCATAGTCATGCGTGTGAATCAACCGAAAGGAATGTCATTCGGCGGTTCGGGGATAGTATTAACACTGTCCTTCACCCTCCGAAAGCCTCGGAGGCGAAAGTCTCGCCATTGAGAATGAGGTCTCGAGTCTTGAGCTCGTGTGAAGTGAACGACCGAGGTGTCCGAGGTATATTTGTTAGATTTCACGCCTGTTACAGAACATTCCAATCGAGAATCCGGTCGATAAATACCCGTTCCGAAGCAGATTGAACCGCTCGGCGACAAAGAGATGCGAAGATGATGAGGTTCGTGATTTGAACCATAAGTAGTTAAGACTCTACCCGGGCGTCCGGCATATGAAACTCTCGAAGAACAATAGATAAGATCGGAATGAGCGCTCTTTCATTACAGGGTGCCGCTTGATTACGGAATTTTATCCTCCGGTCGTCTACAACTCCCGTCCTTCACTTCAACATGTGATAGAGATCGTCAGGAAAAGCTTCTAATCTGTACAGATGATTTGTTTTTTCTGGTTGGTGTCCATGCATTTGGATCACTAATTTTTTCGTCGTGCATATTCCAGTGGTCGGGAGAGAAGTGATCCATTCTCAATGCACCATTTGACTACCAACCGGAAAAACCGAATCAGATGGTCCATTTCGCTCACCATGGCAACACACTTTCCATCGGCCGTTTCATCATCCAGAATCATCATCAATAACCGTCTTAACAGGTACATATTTATCATCGACACTTAAGCCAAGACGAGAGCGGCCGCGACGACGACCATAGACGCCACGACAGCGGCGGCAGCTCCCTGCTGGCTTCTGTCCTGAGTAACAGTGTTGGCCACGTTTCCGTTGGCGCCGTTCGAAGTCTGGGCGAGAGGAGGGTTAGAGTCTCCATTCTCCTCGGTGGTCTCCTCTTGATGGGTGGTCGGTTTGTCCTCGCGAGTCCAAGGCTTCTCTTCACAAGTCGTCTCTACTTCCTCCACGGTCGTCTCTTCTTCGGAGGTAGAAACGGAGCCACCGCTGCACCTTCCACTACCGAACTCGTTGGGTCTCTTGTACATATCGTCAAACATATTGGTGCTGAAGCCACATTGAGCAGAGTAAGACACGACGTAGATCTGGAAGGGGCCAGGACCGACACCGTTGAAGGTGGCGTTGCTGTAGGTGTAGACGACGAGGCCGTTGATGACGGTCAATTTCTCTACGACGGCGACGCCGCAGCCGCGGGGGGCGACGGGGCAGCCGGAGAGGTAAGAGTTGGGGAGGCTGACGGGGCCTTCTAAGATGGTGAGGTCGCTGGCTGCGAAGGAGTAGTAGTCGTAGTCGAAGGTACCACGGCCGGCGCCCTGGGCGGCGACGAGGTATAAGGTGCTACCTTGCAGACTGAAAGCTCTGGAGAGTAGATGAGGTGACGTTGAGATGATGATAAGGTGAAAACACCAGACGGTGAGATAGTTGAAGTGGTGAGATCAGATGAGATGATGAGGTGGGAAGTGATGGAGATGAAGTGTCACCTGAGGAGGGTGGAGTATTGACCGTTGGCGAGGTGAGGGCTAGCCAGAGTGGCCGTGGCGAGGAGCGTGCCGGAGGGAGAAGTCTTCGTGACGGTAGCCTTGGTCGTAGCATCTCCACTGTTGAAGGTGTAGCTGTTACCGGCGGCATCGGTGACGGTTGTCTGTCATACGTGAGTTGATGTGGTGATTGGATGATGAAAGTCTCACGGGAGCGGCGAAGACATCAGGATCAGCGGGAGGAGGAGTGTTGGGTAAGTAAGTGAGTGCGAAATTATTGAAGGTGTCCTCCTTGTATGAGCCAGTTGGGAAACCGTTGGTGCCGGAAGTTCCATCTCCGTAGTTGGCGAAACGTCCGTCGAAAGAGGCGGGAGCAGAGAACGTCTTACCGGCTTGGAAGATGCTGGTCACTTCGTCAGATGTGATGTCGTGATACAAAATGATGATTCGAATGATCTCACGTGTTGACCAGATCGAGAGAAGGAAGAGCGAAGGTGTATAGGTAAGGACCGAAACCGACAAAGTAGTACTTGTTGTCATCACGAGTGGATGCCTCGTAGAAGGTGTTGGAGTTCTGCGCAGTCGCTGCTGCGAGAAGGAGTATGGTGAGTAGAACAGCGTAGTTCATCGTCGTGCGTAGAGTAAGTTCGAGTGGTGGTAGTTGTTGTTGTCTCAAGAGAGTTGTGATCAGCCAGAAGGGGAAAGTGTGACAACGCCGTTTGTCCACAGAAACGCAGGCGCGGATAACAAAACACCGCCACGGGGGCACACTTTTTGTTCGTTCCCTTGGCTTGTCCATACACCGTGGAGCGTTCACGGCATTCTTGTGAACCGTATCGCGAAATTTCCGTTAGAAACGCAAGTCTTGTTACATTTTCCAAGAAGATCACATCTGTTGGACGGAACTGCACCACAAAATCGGCCTGGTGCATGTCAGACTCAACGTACGCTTGAAAGACACTGACCCGATCGTGGAAGGACTCCAGGGCTCCTGTGGTGTGCACGGTTGTTCCTCACATACTCAAGAGCCGCTGCGTTTCAGTAACGTTATTGAGCAAAGTGGGTGAGGCAGAACGAGGTCCTATTGGGAGGAAGCTGCCCTTCACCCATTAGAGGATGCCACCGACTCGTCTGTGTTCTCATCGAGAACTGCCCACAGATGAGGTTCATCGTTATGGGAGGGGAACCACAAACAACGAGCGAAATTCCGGGACGATCCTTCATCACGCCAAACGTCAACATGCTCACCGCAATCGTCATAGTCGCTGCGATCGCGATCGTCTACTCTCTCTTGGTGAGATTTGTATTCTCTACATCGCCAAAGAGGATTACCAACTTCGCCGGAAAACACGTTTTCATTACGGGTGGAAGCACTGGATTAGGACTGTCTTTGGCTGGACAATTAGCGAGCCAAGGTGAGGATATCATTGTCTACAGATAATGTGATCTCACGACGAAACAGGAGCGAAAATCTCCATCGCTGCTAGATCGGCTCAGAGATTGAAAGCAGCCGAGAGAGAAGTAGAGGGACGCGTCAAAGGACAGGGCTCTATCCACTCTTACGAAGCCGATGTCACCCAATACGAATCGATACAGAAGTCGATTGCAAAGGCATCTGAAGAAAATGGAGCTCCAGACATCCTCATCTTGAATGCTGGATCATCTCGGACAGGTGAGAGTCTCCACATCTGAACTCACGCCACCATCCAATACTTACAGACTTTAGGATATTTCTTAGAGATACCGGTCGAAGATCTTCAGAAGGAGGTACAATTGAATTACATGGGTTGTGTTCATTCCATCAAAGCCGCTCTTCCCAAGATGATCGAAAACGGTGGCGGTGTGTCACCTTTTTTGAGTTAGAACGTCCACCTGAACTCGACAAGGTCACATCGTCTTCGTATCATCTGCCGCCGCTCTCCTTCCTTTCATCGGTTACGCCAACTACTCTGCCACCAAATGTGCCTTGAAAGGTGATGCCCAATCATGCTTCATCCATCACCGACTCAATCATCTCACAGGTCTCGCCGACGCTCTTCGCAACGAATTGATTCTATACAACATCGACGTCTCCATCTTCTACCCATCCAACATCAACACGGAGGGTTTCGCAGAGGAGAACAAGACCAAGCCAGCAGAGACGAAGGAGATAGAGGGTCCAGCCTCTCTCTTATCACCCGACCAGTGTGCCACCTTCTTAATCAAAGCCATGCAGTCTGGTCACTTCACCGCCACCAACGAATTCTTCCCCGTCGGTGAGCGTCTACAAATGAATTGTAGATGGAGATCAAATCATATTGAATTACACCAGAGCTGATGAGAGTCGTGGCACAAGGAGTGTCATCGAGACACAATGTATTGATGGACATCATCTTGGCGCCCATCGTGGTGTTGGTGTCACCTTTCATACTCTGGGGGATCGATGGTGTCGTGAGAAAGAAGAGAGACTCACTGAAGAAGAAATAAATCTCTCGTATCCTCAAATGAGCGATCTCTTCATCGGATGACAGTGTGTGTCTGACGAGGAGTATATGTGATGTGATGATGGATATCACATCATAAGCTGCGATGATGATACATGAAACGAGAGGTTGTGGAGAGACGATCAAATAAATGGAAACACTCAAATAATCTAAAGGAGTGGATTTTCCAAAGGTTGGTTGTTTGACGAAAACAAACCCGCGGTCACCGTTCAGGAAAAGAGATCAGGACTCATCCTCTCATTGGACCCGACTGCGTCGATGCAGTCCAGCCGTCAGGAGCTGATTGAGATATGGAAGGAAATCGTTCAGTCACGCGAAGAGGTGAAGAAGGTGAAGCAGGTGTATGTCGTGGCCGCTTCGTGGTATAAAGCATGGGTCGAATGGACGGATGTCACAGAAAAAGGGTCTCAATCACCGACAGAGGTAGATTGCACACCAGGTTTTATGAGGTGGTTAATGTCGGATGCAGGAATCGAATGGGGAGAGTAAGCCAGAGTCAGACGAAAAGAAAGACATTGAGAAAGGGGATCCACCTGCTACTAAATTAGACAATACTTCCTTACTCCAAGGTGATGATTGACATTTTGATAGTCTCTGATTACGAAAAAACAGCTGCATCCCCAGGTTCTAGAGTATGGCCTGAAGATTTTTGCACTCTGAGTCCCAATGTCAAAGAAGATGAAGATTACATTGTAGTCGCACCGACCGCCTGGTCGCTCATCACGAAGCACCACGGAGGTGGCCCTGAGATATCCAGAAACACCTTAGACGATGGTTCGGTAGAAGTCCATCCGCTGTTGTTGAGAGTGAGTCGACCGCACGATGTCTCCAATGCACTTGATTAACACATCTCAGCTATACCAAACGAACGACGGTGGCTTCTTCACTGAGACGTCTGAGATCGAAGTCAACATCAGCCGCATCAGCCCGGTGAGAGAGGTGAGTTCATGTTCGAACATCTCCTTTACGACTACAACGTTGTAGATCAAAGAAGCGTGCAGCAAGATGTGGGATGTACCTCTCGACGCTTGTATCGGTTGTGCTCTGTGGAACACGACAGTCAGTCCCAGGTACAGAGACATCCATTCTTTTCATCGTTGACACATCTCACAGCGTGCAATTAGAGGACGATAGTATTGTAGGTAACACCTGCATCAAAGACGGACACAAGTTAGTCTTACGATTGGACGCCAAAACCATGAAAAAGATCAAAAACAAGAAGAAAAAGAAGGTGAGAGGACGTCTCATCTACAACGATTGAGGAAACTCAGACGCTGGGTGGATTATTCTCTCGATTTTCCAGGGTGGGTAATAGCAGTGAGTCAGACAGCTCCGGCTCCAGCTCAGCCATCAGCTCACAGAACTGTTCACCGAACAACAATAGTTCACCCCTGGAAGAGAGGTGAGACATTTCCAAGAAAATTCGATGTCGACGCCTCGTAGCAACGGGAGGAGCAAAACGAAGACGAAAGCTGGTCTGTGTGGCCTGACCAATCTATCCAACACTTGTTTCATGAATTCCGTCATACAGTGTCTCATCAACACAGAGGTGATGAACCCCTCACGACACACCTGACCCCACCAGCCTCTCACCGAGTATTTTTTGGCGGGAAAATACAAGGCGGACATCAACCGCAGCAATCCCCTGGGAATGAAGGGGCAGATTGCAGAATCATGGGGATCTCTGACCAAGCACATCTGGACCAACAACGTCAGCTCACCCATGGCTCCGAGGGATCTGAAGAGTACCATCACAAAGTTTGCACCTCAGTTTGGCGGGGGAGCGCAGCACGATTTCCAGGAATTTATGGCCTTTTTACTGGACGGCCTGCACGAGGATCTCAATCGAGTGCACCAGAAGAATTATACTGAGGTGAGGTGGCGTTGTAGACGGAGAATAAAAGTAGACAGGAGGGTGAGACACCCAAAGACGAGACGGAGGAGAGATTGGCGGAAATTTCGTGGGAAAGACATCTGGGACACAACAGCTCCATCGTGGTGGACATGTTCCAAGGTCAACTCAAGTCAACGCTCGTGTGTCCCCAGTGTTCCCACGTGTCTAAGACCTGGGATCCATTCATGTACATCTCCCTACCTCTACCCCAAGATGCCGAGAAGAAGGTGATTGGCTCGTTGTAGATCGAATCTCACGGTGCAGGTCCAAGTGACGTTGATGAGATACAAAGAAGAGTGGGAGACACCCGTCAAGCGGCTCATCACTCTACCGCGAAACGCTTGCATCGTAGATCTAGCCGAGGAGATCAAGAAGAAGGTGGACGTTAAACCTTAAAACCAACGTACGACTCACTCGCATAGATACCGGGTAGAGAGCCTGATATCCCGTGTGAGATGCTGCTGGCCGAGGTAACGAACGGCAGCACCATCACCGCCTATCTCGTCGGCAGAGATCCAATCATTCGTCTCCACAACGACGTAAACATCATAGCGTACGTAACGTACGTACGTACATCACTGACCCGACAGGTACGAACTTCCCCAGGGAGCGTCCAAGATGTTACGTCTGCAAGTTACGCACCGGTTGAGAAACAAGCACGGAAAATTCACGTTGTCGGGCCACCCCTTCTTGTCTTATTTTGAAGACGACAAGACCACTGGATCACAGCTGTACGACACGATATGGAAGAGAGTGCGAAATTTCGCCGAGAGCTACGAATCCGATTCATCGGTGAAAATATCCTCCGTCTACAACGAGACTCACACCATTCAGAAGGAGACGGCTTCGTCACCGTCGTCACCAAGGAAATCGGATCGAAAGAAATCGACGAGCTCTGATCCATTGCCCAGCGACGTGGAGAAGGAGAGGGATCCCATCTACTCTCAGTATCCCTTCCGTATCACCGTGGTGTCACCCTCCTGCAATACCTGTGGTCTGTGCACCGATATGACCTGCCAGGGCTGCCCCATCGTGCCGGACGATACAAAGATACCGCTGCATCAGAGCGGCCACACCGTCACGCTAGAGTGGAACCAGGAGGTGAGAAGAGGAGAAGAAGGTGGCTGAAGAAAGTCAGGTGTCACACAAACTCTCAAAGAGCGATGAGATGACTCGGGTGGTGTTGGATGTGTCGATGGAACGTCTGAACGGACAGAAGGAAGAGGTGATGCGATCATCGTGATCATCTCGATCGTCACGAGATGATGGACTGAGTGGAGTAGCAGGTGAATCTGGACAAAGCATTGAACCTCTTCACGAACAACGAGAAACTCGGCGTCAGCGATCCCTGGCTGTGCCCCAATTGCAAGAAGAATCAGAGAGGTGCAGATCATCATCATTCGATCTGTATCACTCAGACGATGCAGCGAACAAAAAATTTGATCTGTGGAGGATGCCCTCCATCTTAGTCGTTCACCTCAAGCGCTTCAACTCTTCGAGAGATAAGAATCGAGTCTTTGTGGACTTTCCCCTCGAGAACTTGGACTTGTCTTCTCAAGTAGAGGGGAAGCAGAGCATCCCACCGATCTACGACCTCTTTGCCATAGCAAATCACACGGGAGGTATGAACGGAGGGCACTACACTGCGTGAGTAGGAACAAGAGGTCCTCCTCACTCACTGTGTACTAAGGTTCGCCAAAAACAAGAATGACAAGCAGTGGTACCAGTTCAACGATGAGCTCGTCAGCCGAGTGAACGCGAGCGACATTAAGACGGCGGCAGCTTACGTGTTGTTCTATAAACGGCGAGAGCCATCGTAAGGGGGGTCGTTTATATGATGTAGTTGTGTTTTCGTCCCTCGTGACCACGACAACGTGTGGGGCTTTCTTGGAACCCGAAGATCGGCTTCGTGTGGCTTGGGTCTATTTTCAAACGGACGAGCCCATCGCGATGAGCTCTTGTACTATAGGCCGCCGAGTCTTTCCACTCCTGCTTCTGTTCGTGTGGCTGGGGGCTGTACCTTTATTTCTCTACGATGTCGGGGAGGCGGACGAGATGGCCTACACTGGTCGATCAACTCTGTCCTTTCTGGGTCTGAATAAGACCATCAACGGGCAGTCCACAAGTGGTAGACTGTGCGATTATCAAAACGGAGCATGCAACTGGACCGTCTACTTCAAGGTATGTCATAGAAGCTGCATTCGTCTGACCATGTTTAGAACATCGTCATATACTTTGCACCTGGAGCAGTATTCGCAGCGTTATCACTGCTCTGCTTCCTTGTCTTCTGCTTCGGTAGATTCTGCTGCAATAGCTTTGGAGGTAGAAAGTCCACTACGGGATGCTGCTGTGTAGGTAATCCTGATGACTTCCCGGGTTATTCTGGAAGATCAGTCTTTCTCGTCAAGTTCTGCGTCTTTATGTGCTTTATTGTGACGGGGTGAGTTGTGTCTTTAAACTCGAAGCTGAAGATAATCAGAGGTCTCGTGCTTCTTGCCTTCTTGGGATCAAAAGCCGTATCCGTTGGTGTGACCAACTTGGAGACATCCATATTCAATTCGGGGGAGTCTCTCATCACCAAAGCCTCTGCCATTGCAGATGCCATCGGTCAAGTCGATCAAGCGAAAGCCCAAGCTCAAGAGGTGAGAAAATTGGCGCAGATCGAAATTGAAAGAACTCAGGTCAGAGATCTGATCAACAAAGGAAATGAAACACTCAATCAAGCGATCGGCTTCAGATCCTCCATCGATCTGTATAACAATTATCGATTCTATGGAACCGTGGGAGCCTTAGCTCTCAGCACTGCCCTTCTCTTAGTGGGAAGTTTGGGTGCCATCTGTAACTGGAGGTGTCTGTCGATCATGTGAGCAACATGTCTCGTTGTTAATCGCTGACGAATCAAGTCCTGGTCTCCTATCCTTCTTCGCCATGTTCATCATCTGGCTGATCTTCTCAACCCATCTCGGAGTTCTCGCTGTCACTCACGACGCCTGCACGGAGATCAGTGAGCATAGCTTGTCATCACCTTGCTGATTGATCGTCTTCAGCTCTATTCTCTCAGAACACGTCTACACCCACTGCCTTCAATACCGTTTTAGATTGTGGCCAATTTGTATCCATTCAGACTTATCTAAAAGGGTTGGCGAGCGGTGCATTCGCAGACGCTTGTAAGAGTGCCGACGATTTTGTTCGCTCGAGTTCATGACGCAGAATTGTACCGAGAATAACATATATCTCGTGGTCAACTCTACGGTGGGTCACCTCGATGGTTCAACCATCTCACATGTTTAGATCATCACGGACTCTGATTTCAGGAATAAGACGTTCGAGGAATGTATACACGGCTGTATCAATAACAATCTACGCAATCTGACCACCAATATCAATTCCAGTCTCGTAATGGTGATCCAGTACAACAACATCTTGCACACCCAAGTGCTGCCTCTTCTCAGCTGCGATTTCTTTCAAACTGCCATCAACGATACGAGAGAGCCCCTCTGTACCACCACACAGTGAGGATCTCTTCCTGATTATCCAGTCTAACCTTGAGAAGGAACGGAATCTTGAAGATCACTGTGGCCAGTTGTTTGATCGGTACCTTCACTGTAGTTGGTATCTTTGGAATGATCATGGGTTTCAAGAGATTTACGCCGAATGCCACCAGAAGGAAGATCACACGAGTGCATCCGATGAACGAAGACCCAACAGGATATCAAGATTATCATCGCCCTGGGCCACCGAGTGGAGTGTACCACCCACAGATGGTGAATATCGAGAGTCGATATCCCGCTGACAGTCTCCCAGATGGGCAACGATCCAAGAATGATGCACACCGTGCAACAGCCAGGCTACTCTTATGATCGGATGCGGTAGTTGAATATTATAAAAGCGTGGAGAATGTAAAGCTGTTTATGGCCCAGTTGTCCTGGATGTTTAATATCTGATTTAATCTAACAGAACTGTTCTGAGATCTGCATTCTGCGGCAGTATAAATCCGATCCGGGAGCTCATCGAAGCTGGGAGAAGAATTATCTCAGAGCCTGTATTTATAGACGACACGATTCTCGTGAGCTATCCTCGTCGTTAGCGTGAATCAGAACCATCTTCGTGAGTCGATGGGATCCATCTGAGCCACGTTCAACGATCGAAAATTTACTATATGGGGGCTAGCATAACAAGACAGGTGAGAGAAACATCCAGAATCTACGTTGACGCAACGGCTTTCTTGAGCACATCCAAATCTGAAAAGATGAACTTTTTGTTCGCACGTTAATCAGCTGTGATCTGACTGTCCACCAGGCCAAAAGCGAGGGTAATACACCTCGCGTGTTAACGCCCGAAGGTGGTTGGGAGCAGAGGAAAAAAGTACCAACGCTCCCAAGAATGGCCACAGAGCCTTCTCTACTGGAGGGCATCGCAGACGCAGCAATCAAGAAGACACAAAACAAGAAATCTCACGACATGTACGGCATAAGCTTAGACGCCGGCACAGATGAATTCGCAGAGGATCTCCCTCAAGATCAGGCAGTGAGAACGTCTTTTTTGTGTCATTTTACTGAACAGATGAAGTACGGCAACAAATCGCGCTCTGGCTCACTTACGCCACGATCGAGGAATTCTTCTCTGACAGTCAGAAGCTCGGCGGTCAATTCGGCAATCGATTCGACGATGAACTCGATGATGAACTCTATGGGTGAGCAATTCACATCATCTGATCTAACAAAGACAGACTCCCTCGAGGGGAAAGACAAAGAGGATGTAGATAATGATGGGTATTATGATTCCAGAGAAAGAGAGGTGAAGAGACGGTGTGAAACAC
Organism: Planoprotostelium fungivorum; assembly: GCA_003024175.1. Classification (NCBI taxonomy): domain Eukaryota; phylum Evosea; class Variosea; order Cavosteliida; family Cavosteliaceae; genus Planoprotostelium; species Planoprotostelium fungivorum. Next base: position 47,353 of record MDYQ01000173.1, on the reverse strand, counting down.
CCCGTTCATATGGTGTTCAGGTTTTAGAAGAGCAGAAACCGAAGCCAAACACGTACAGTCAGATTCGGTGGCAAAAAGGTGGCCTAATCGGTGCCGGTGCCTTTGGTAAAGTGTGTTTGGGGTTAAACCTAGACACGGGAGAGTTATTAGCCGTGAAACAAATCGACCTTGTCAGCAATGACGCAGAGAAGGCCAGACAGGACGTGAGCCAATAGAAATGTATACTTTCTCACGACCACCACAGATCGCATTGTTTGAACAGGAAGTGGCCATGATGCGAGAATTGAACCACGAAAACATCGTCAGGTATGAATGGAATCCATTCATCGGTTGAGATGACGAAGGTATTACGGAACATCGATTGAAGATAGCTGTTTGAACATCTTCTTGGAATACGCACCGGGTGGTTCTATTTCCGCCCTCCTGGCCAAATTCGGACGATTCAGCGAGAACATCATCAAAGTATACACGCGGCAGATCTTGACTGGATTGGAATACCTTCACCGTCACAAAATCATACATCGAGGTGAGCTGAATAGGTCATCACCGATTCTGATCGCATCAGACATCAAAGGAGCAAATATTCTGGTGGACAACAATGGAGTCGTGAAACTGGCAGACTTTGGTGCTTCAAAAAAGTTAGAAGGTGAGTTCGACTGTCTCCGAAAAGTTATATAGATACCCATCAGGTCTGGTCAATGCGCACAACGGATTGAGATCATTAACGGGAACACCTTACTATATGGCACCTGAAGTCATTCGACAAACTGGCCACGGAAGGTGATAGATGAATCATCACAAATACTTATGATAACAGACAAGCTGATATCTGGAGTGTTGGCTGTACGGTATACGAGATGTGGACGGGTAAGCCACCCTGGTATGAGATCAGAGACAACATTTCGGCGCTCTTCCACATCGCCTCGGACACCACTTCCCCACCGATCCAAGACACGATGCCAATCGATCTGCAGGATTTCTTGTCCCAATGCTTCAAGAGGTGAAGTATGGGCAAGTAATACTCTAACACAAGAAGGAACCCTCAAGAGCGACCAAATGCATCGAGACTACTCACTAACAAATTTGTGAGACCTCCGTCAGAGGGTCATCAGGTGAATAGCAGCCAAAACCGAGTGAAAGGAAACGCCACAAAGAGGCTGAGCAGCCCTGTCGTGTCTTTGAAGCCATCACCGACCGATGCAAGGGTCATACCTAAGGCCAGTCCCACTCTGATCAGAGAACAATCTTTCACTCGAGGACTGACCAGCTCGAGTTGGCTCTCCAGATCTTCTTCAAAGGGAGAAGGTACATCTTTCATACGATCTCGTCTATAGCGTCTGATCTCATCACAGGGGAGATCTTACGAGAATCTGAAGATTTCAATCCCATAGAAGAGCCACCATGGGCCAATTCATTGAGGAGTAGTGGAGAGGTGAATGAAAATTGTCGACATCAATCTCATCTGACATCGAAAGCGCAATATGAGCTGGGTAGAAAGCAAGTTGAAGAATTCACCTACGATAACAAGAAGCTCTTCACCAGAAGAGAAGAAGAGAGTTACTGTTCCAAGGCTCATAGAACCGTTAGATCTGGAAGATGACATTCACGAGGATAACGGCAGCGACACAGACAGCGAGATAGAACACGAGAAGAACGAAGTAGGTCGCCGAGTGGATCCACTTCATCTGACTCCTCCCAAGCAGGTAGACCAAGCCACCTTGATCAATTTCGTACGACGGAGCGCAAAGAGGGACACGAAGAAGCGTCTCATGGATACACCGATACTACAGGTGAGTGGTGTAACATCAACGGCACTGATGCGTCGTACAGTCGATCAAGAACATGAACGGACTGAAAACGGACGATGTAGATACAATCATAGCAATGACGTCCAGGCGTAGCCGTGAGGGAGGGTTGAGACCCGAAGTTGATCGCAGCAAAACATAAAATGGAGGATGGATTCTTCTTCATGTCTTGACGGTTACCACAGAAGAGAGTTCAGAAAGCTCGAGTTTTATGCTGGTCACTTGTATGAAACAAATAAATCCACTGACGTCGACAGTTGGACATTTAAAAAAACAAATTCACTTTTCGGCGCGTGTACATATGAGCGACCGCGATGCTGCAAAGCGACTCATCAAAGAAGTCAGTATCCGTTCTTCCATACCATATCTCACAAATGGCAGATGAAAGAGCTTTTGGGAGAGTCTTTATACAAACAAATACACATTCATCTCAAAGGATTCCATCAATCCCAAGATATAGACACTTTGTGCCAGAACATCAGATCATCCATTCCAGATAATGTCAAGCGGGGGAAGATTGCCTCTGCTCTTGTAGGTTTCGTCCCTCCCCATTTAGCTCCGCAATTATTAGACCAATTATCAACCAGTGGGACGGACGATGAGGCCACACAAGTGATGCTAGATGTTCAACATTCCACCAGCAGCACACCGCATAAAAAGAAGACACCCATCAAAGGTGAATGAATTCCGTTGATTATGACTCATCGATACAGCCATCACTGACATTGATCTGGACGATTTTGCATCGACCAATCTCGTCCATACCAAATCTGAAACAAAGAAACAGACGCCGACCATTAAAAAAACGATACCGATCAATAAGAAAACGATACCAAGTAAGATCGCCTTCGATGACGATGATGATCAAACTTTCGATTTGGGCATCAACAAGAGGGCAATTCAGAAAGAGAAATCAAGCAAGAAAGAGAGAGAGGGTGAGATCATTACGATCGACGATTCTGACAATACAGAGCCGAAGCCATCACCACCCAAAAAGTTGAAGACATCCAAAGAGATCGTGATCATAGAAGACGGTGAGTCATAGACTCCTCTCATCTCTAAAATTCAAAGACATATCCACACAAGAGATCACCAAGAATACTTCACAAGAGGTGATGGTGTCCCATCTTCTCCTCCTCACGCTCATCAGACCATTCCCTCCACGTCATCTAAAAGACTGAAACGAAAACCACAACAACTACCCGCGACGATCGTCATCTCATCGTTAGAGAGTGATTCTGCCACGCAACCGATGCAGGCACCCTACGATCCAGAAGAGTGAGGAACAAGAGGAGACCACACTGACATCGTTCAGTGAATACTCCGAGGTCGATTTAGACGAAGGTACACCCGAGTTGAAGGGAAACGATCAGTTCACGTCCACACGACATCACATATCATCACACATCATCACGCCGTGAGTTCTACCTCAATCAACTTCTCTGATGAGGCCGACAGAAAACCGTACAAGTACGTAGATCAACATCCGGTGAGACGAAGAGAAGAGAGGCAAGCTCTTCCAGGCAGGGAGTGTGAGCACTGCAAGAAGGTGAGAGGATGAGTCTTCTCGATGGGTGACGTGATCAGTTTTACGATGCGATCGATATGTCGGCAGAGACCAGGAACCAATTTGTGCACGATTGTTCGAAACACAAGGAGAGGTGAGGGATGATGAATGTGCGTCTGTGATGATGGATCATCAGATTCACTCCACCTTCCACACCCCCTGGCTTCTGGGACGTTGGGTTTCCGTCTTCAGAAGCTTCTTCCACTTTGGACCTGTAGTCATCGTGGCGCAAAGTGAAATTGATCGGGTCTCAAGTTGGTTGATTAATAGATTTCATCAACCAGAGAGAATGTTTGTGTCTGTTTTTATAGAGAGGCAGTATGTTTTGTCATGTCTGTGATTGAAATACAGAGGCAGTGAGTTCTGTGTTTGTTATTCCTCGGAAACAATTCGACGAAATCTTTCAGCGAATGCAATTATTCAAATTGCGTTGTTTTCTGGGCACGACCATTTTTCCACCAACACATCACACACATCGAGAGGTGACTCATTTTCTCCGCCTTTTCTTTAGACTCACCCAAGGCAGACGCTGAATAGACAGACACAATGAGCAAGCGTCTACAGAAGGAACTGAAAGAGTTTATGGACGCACCCCAGGGCTGGTTCAAAGCAGAGCTTGCCAGCGATGATAACCTCTTCTTATGGAGGGTAGCCATAGACGGACCTGAGAAGACACCGTTTGAGAAGGGAACTTTCAAGATCGAGATCGAAGTCCCCACGGACTACCCTTTCAAGCCACCCAAGGTCAAGTTTTTGACCAAAATCTACCATCCCAACGTTAAGTCTGACGGAGGATTTTGTACCGATATGTTGACCACAGAGGGCTGGAGTCCACAGTTGAAGATCCAACAAGGTAAATAACTATGTCTTGACGATTACGCTCGTTTCTGATCTTCCTTCAGTCATCGACGAAATCTACCGATTGATGAAGGAGCCCAACGCTGATAACCCACTTGAGCCCGAGATCGCTCAACAATTCAAGACGGACAAGACCGCTTGGGCCAAGACTGCAAAGGAGTGGACGAAGAAGCACGCTAAATAATACATACATGGTACAGTATTCTTCATGTCGAATCGTTTCAGACGACAAGAGTTCAGAAGGATGGGTGATAATCCGATGACGTTCGTATTGCATCATCGTGTTGTCCTGTCCTATGTCGCCTGATTGTTTCATTGTGACGTGAATGATTGAAGAGAGAATGACTCTGGAACGTCATACTGTGTGGTCTGTACATGACCCCCACTTTCTTGAATACATTTTGGACTTTGACCATTGAAATACCTATGCGGTAAGTTACAGCAATTTTGTTGGTCCAACTTCTCAGAAACAGATTTTGGTTCACTAAGAGGTGAATGGTGAGTGACGAACGGGTGGAATCGAGGTGGAAACGACCGCTGCGTTCCTCTAAATGTGACGGATGAGGCCCTCCTTCCATTCGGCAGAAATTTCCACACACATCGCACACACTACATATGCAATTCATTTACCTGAACGGCGCAGCTCGTTGAATACACGAACCAACATGAAGGAAGAGATGTGATGCAGAATCCGGATTATGCGCCTTGTTGGTTGTGGTTTGGAATCTTCCGGTGGACCTTATTCGAGTGGAGAAATCGCTCAGCCCACATCACTGAGACAATGGATGCCACGAACATCAAGGCTGGGGACAGCACCAAAGCTACTGCTGACGAAAAGACCGAGGCTGTGGAGAAGGGTGTCACAGTGACGGAAATCAACAGCGGAGTCACCAGCTTCAGCTTTGGTGAGTACAGATTTTCACGAAGATGAAGGGAAGACTCAATGGTCGTAGGTGAATCAGGTGCCACTGCGCCTTCCTCGGCCACTCAGTTAGGAGTATGGCTATCTATCACTCCCATATTACTGGCCCTGTTCATTTGAAGATAAATCGTGTAAATTGAGGGGTATCTCTGCCTTCAGAGCTCAATTTAGTGATGTTCGTTCTATCGCGGTCGAATCTTGGAAAGTTTACCTCGTAAGGCCGCTACTCGATAAGACGTGAAGGCTGTGCTAGTGAACATCTCATCAACACTCTTACACCATCGAAAGATGAACTAGTGGCAAACGTTTATTGTCAATTTTCTTGAGGGGCTTTATCCTCTGCACAAGAGGTGAGAATGAGATGATCAGCAGTCCGTCTATCCCATTACTCACCTCTCAACTTCTCCATACGGTAGAAGAGAAAGACATCAGGCTCACGAGAGTGTTCTAAGACCTTGAAAGATAACAAAAGAGATCCACTTCTAGGTTGAGGTCCCAAAAGACGCAGGACATCGCCCACAGCGTCAACGATGTCTTCCTCCTCAGGAGCCCAAGGCAGAGTACCATAGCTCTCCCAGGTTTGATCTCCGCGCCTGATCCTCTCCCGAGAGATTCTTCCTCTGCCCCCAGAGTTGCGCAACGTGCTCAGAGCTGATCTTTCCATTTGATCCAAGAGGGTAAAGTGAGACTCTGTGATGTCTCGAATCGCATCGTCGAAACCATTGTGGTGGTGAATCGATCGGCAGGAATGATGGTGCTGCGGTCTCAAAGAGAAGACGTTGTTGAAAGATAAAGGATAGTAGTTCATGGTGTGATGTCGCCCGTGTGTTTATGTGGTTACAATTCCTTGATGATGCCTGGTCATTGAAATTTCTGCAAAAATCAACTATTTAATTCATATTTGTCTACAAACGCAACACGCCCCTGGGCGATAAAGAAGCATCTCTTGACAGGTTCTGTATTCTCTTTCTTTACAGCTCCTCCAGTGATCTAAATTTGGCGTGCATCTCGTCGTTGAGCTGCTTGTAAGCTGCGGTGACTTGGTCCTTTCCTAGTGTGGGGACTTGGAACTTTTGTCTGGAGATCTCGTTGAGGACTTCGGGCATGTGGTTCTTGATTGTGACCAGAGTGATCTTTCTGTCATCGTTGCTGCTCTCCACAGCCTTGCAGGCCAGATCGTAAAATCCAATCATGTTTCTCAGCATCCACACCGTCTTCCAGAAGGGGCAGAATCTGTCCCAGTCGGAGAATCCGTTCTGCTGTAAGAAATCGTCCTTCAGGAGACGAGCGACCTCCAGCGTGATCTTGTCCGTCTCTGACAGAGAGTCCTGCTCTCGTCAGCCTTAATTGATTCTCACATCCATATCGATGTGTTCAGGAACACAAGTCGAATCTGAACACATGTATCTACACTTGTAGAGCATTGAATCTCACCTTTCCGACGAGCTGTACGATTTCAGCGAGATCGTCCTCGTTCTGGAGGATGGTCTTGGCCTTGGTTCTGAGGGAGACAAACTCGGGGTCGAAGGTCTCGTAGAAGGGCTCGAGGACGTTGAGGTACTTGGAGTAACTGACCAACCAGTTGACAGAGGGGAAATGCTTTCTCTGGGCGAGCTTCTTGTCCAAACCCCAGAAGACCTGAACGATGTTGAGGGTGGCAGCTGTAACTGGATCTCCGAAATCTCCTCCTGGGGGAGACACGCTGAGAGGGTCAGTCTCGTTCCATGGATGTGACACTCACGCTCCGACAATGGTGACGGAACCCTTTCTCTGAGGGTTACCCAGACAGACCACCTTACCGGCACGCTCGTAGAAGGAGGCCAGACGGGCTCCCAAATAGGCAGGGTAACCAGCATCTATCACGTGTGAGAAGAGTGTTGTAGATGGAGGGAGACTCACCGGCGGGCATCTCAGCGAGACGACCGGAAATCTCACGAAGAGCCTCGGCCCAACGAGAGGTAGAGTCAGCCATCATAGCCACGTTGAGACCCATATCTCTAAAGTACTCGGCCAGAGTGATACCAGTGTAGATGGAAGCCTCACGAGCGGCCACAGGCATGTTGGAAGTGTTGGCCACGAGACAGGTTCTCTTCATGATGGACACGGATTGTCCTCTCACTTCGGTCTCGAGCTGTAAACCCGTCAGAGGCCGTTCCCGCCAAAATGCTCACCTCAGGGAACTCCTTGAGCACCTCAGCCATCTCGTTTCCTCTCTCTCCACAACCGACGTAGATGATAGCCTCCGAGTTGGAGTACTTTGACAGAGACTGAGAAATAACCGTCTTACCACAGCCAAAGGCACCGGGGATAGCACAGGTACCACCCTGGACGGAGGGGAAGAGGGCATCGAGCACTCTCTGACCACAGAGAAGGGCAGAGTCGGGAGTCAGCTTCTCGGTGACGGGACGAGGAGAACGAACGGGCCAGAAGTGCATCATGGTGAACTTCTTCACTTTTCCGAGGAACTCGCACTCGAGGACGACATCCTTGAGGGTGTAGTTGTCGGCGGGGGCGATGAAGGTGATGGTTCCCTTCTCTCCGGGGGGAAGCATGATCCAGTGAGTGAGGAGCATGTTCTCTACGACCTTTCCATAGATGTCTCCTCCAGTGATGTGGTCTCCCACGCGGAGTTGGGGCTCAAAGTACCAGCCCTTGCTCTGGTTGAGGGCAGGGATGTTGATACCCTTGGGAATGTAGATGGACTTGGTGTCGTCGTAGATGACCTGCAGGGGTCTCTGGATACCATCGAAGATGGACTCCATGATTCCGGGTCCCAACTCGACGGACAGAGGCTTCTTCGTTCTCAGGACTGGATCTCCAACAGTCAAACCGGCTGGAAGAGGTCAGACGAACGTGAGAATGATACTGGATGTCTATGTGAATGCTGACTCACATGTCTCCTCGTAGACCTGGATGGTGGCGTTGTCACCCTCGAGACGAATGATCTCACCGACCAGCTGCTCGTTACCGACACGGACGAGCTCGTACATAGCTGCTCCGGACATTCTCTCGGCAACGACGACTGTATACAGAATGAGTGTTGTCAGAAGATGTGAAAGCATCAGGTGAAGGGGAGAACAGTTGAATCACACACCAGGTCCAGAGACGGAGAAGACAAAACCGTACTCGCTCTCCTTGACATCGTCTTCGAACCTGGGAAGGCTCTGCTTAGCGCTTGCTAACGTGACGCTCTGACATTTTGTTAGTTGGAATCAAGTTGAATGACTCACCATTTTCGATCAGAATATGTAAGAGCGTGTGTGTGATAAACTCCTCCTATGAAACAGTGAGACGTTACCCTCCTCTCAATAAAAGTGACGACAGAATATACGCGATCGCAGAGATGTAGAGAACGAGAAGAAGAGAAGGATAGGTCTTCCACAACAGACAGAAAGAGAAACCTTATCAAAGACACACCTAAGGGCGAGGGGTCTGTTTCTTGAAGTCAAGGCGAGATGAAGCGAGCCCTCCCTCCCACCCCCAACTTCTCAGTGGTTTGAGAATTCCCTCCCTCCCCCCCGGCTACGGAGAAGTTCATTGAAGCTTCTCGTCAACAGAAGCCTCCTCTCTTGGTACAGAAACTAAAGACAGTAGAATGTACTGTACTATCTGTCTATAGATCTTATCTGAGTGAGTTCCTCAAAAACTTGCAGGAGCGCTGTTTCCTTCGATAACATCACACCCACGAGGGAGGGCAGATCAGAACATAAGTATAAATTTCCACTATCGATCGAGCATTGCAATCGGTCAACAATGGTAACTGCAAGCGATGGAAATCAGACTACATCAGAGCGAGAGATGGTGTCTTTGCTAAAGTGAGTCGAAACAAATTATTATCTCTGGTGAGACAAAGGACTATTTCCATCGATATCGTGAAGTTGGTCGTGAAGTAGAATAAATAAGCGTAAGATACCATGATCAGCCTTTGTTCGTGTGTGTCTTTTCAAATGGTGAACGGAAGAGCTCTGGTGGCTCTGTTCTCATAGTCCAAGGCATTTGGTACAACGAACGAGCTTGAAGCTTCTCTTCTTGGTATTTCCTTCCAAAATACAGGTCTTCCATCACCTACAACAATGAGATGAAACAGTCGCATCAGGTATAAGCATCACCTCCTTCGTTTTACCATGAAGCAAATACTTCGCTTTTACACGCTGACAGACTGATGCATTGTTCTTTTCTATGTCACACAAAACATCGACAGAGCCAGTTCGGTAATAAGATTGAAGAGCTCCACTTATAGCTGTTGAGTGTCAATGATTTCGTAGTTATTCGAAAGACGATGATGATTTGATCACATATGCATTTTCTGTAATTGTTTTGCATGGCCCAGCAGTTTAGGTCTTCAGGATCTTCCGGTAAACAGTGTACATTGTTTGTTAGTTGGGTTTCTTCGTCCTTCTTCTTTGGAGTGACTGTTTTTTCGAGTTCAATAGTCTGTTCAAATGCCTTTTCGATATCATCGAATATGTCGTCTGGTTTGTCTTTTCCCATTGTGTATGTGATCAGATGATCGGGTGTTGTGATGTGATGTCGCAAAATAAATGAATTAATGGGATTTATGAAGGTGAGAAGGGGAGATGTTGATTGGGATACGGGAGTTGAGCAGGAGGTACTACTATCGTGTCAACACGAGATATTGCGGGTCCTAATAACATCAGAAGTGATGACGACCCAACACCTTCTGAGCCGAAAGACGTTCAGTGACTGCTTCCTTTGGATGATTTCATATCATCTACAGTGGCGGATATCTGGTCTATCTAGACACAAGAATACCGTAATTCTAATGTATTGAATGCCGAGCAGTTTACCGTCATGGACTATAACCTCACACTTTTCTGCTTTCCTGAGGTGGTGGCAACGATCATGATGGTCGATCGGCTCTCGTTGATTGGTGTTGTGTACGGGATCAAAAGGTGATCGCCCTATTTGGGGCTCGAACCCAAGACCTATAGCTTAGAAGGCTATCGCTCTTCCAACTGAGCTAACAGGGCCGATGACGTGGCCGATATCACTCAATGAAATACTCAATCTCCAACAACAGCTGCAGTCGATCCATCTCAGGCGCAGAGACAAACTCATTCACAGAGATTCAGACGTGTGCTGATAGCACGGAGCAGCTTCAACGAGATTCTTTTGAATAACAACACAGTGAAGCAAAGCAATGATATGTACATGAATTTATAACAGTGAGCATCCTTTCGTCTTCTTCTTCCCCATTTCCTTCTTTGGTTGAATCCTGTTCACTTGTCTGACGAGATCGACGAACAGTTCCTCCACGTTCAAGTTCTTCAGTGCTGAAGATTCGTAAAAGCTGGCGTTCATCTGCAGCCCCATGCTAACACCTTGTTCCGTTGTGACGACACGCTGGTCCACCAAGTCACACTTGTTACCACATAATACTAGAGGAACCTGCCATCTATCAGATTGACCGACCATGACAGTGTCAACCGACCTGATCCACATCTTTCACCCGTAAGATCATCTCGTGCATGTCTCTCAGATCGTTGAACGAAGATTGTGAAGTGATGGAATAGACCAGTATAAATCCGTGACCGTTCTTCATGTAGAGATCTCTCATCGCGGTGAACTGTTCTGTTCCAGCGGTGTCTGAAAAGACACCATCAGATCATGTCCGTCAACGTTCCGCCCACTTACCTAATATCTCGAGAATGATCTGCTCTCCATCAATGTGTGTCGTCTTGCTGTACGAATCTTCGATCGTTGGATCGTAGCGAACGAGAAAGAATTCTTGAACATATTGCACAGTGAGGGCACTCTTGCCAACCTGGAGAATGTTAAGAAGGTAAAAAATGAAGGAGCTCACTCCTCCGTTGCCTAAGACGACAAACTTGTATTCTCTGACCATGTTGCTTGTGTGTTCGTAATCGGAATGTGTTTAGAATGAAGCAGAGGAGGCCGTCGCTGTGAGCGAGGGGAGAAAGAACTTCACACGTTATTCGGCGAAGCTGGCTTTGGACCGCTTAGATCGTAGCTGTTCATAAGAACCACTACCACACCGTTGTTGAACAATTACGTCGCTTCGCAGAATCTATTTCATCCGATCACCCAGGGATGAATGGGTGATCTCGCCTGAAGCAGCGGTCGTGGATAGAGATCAGTAGGATCGTCACTTGAACATAGGAGACAGTGTCGATGAACACCTAGCATCATGCAGGCAGATACGTATGATCGATGTATTACGATCAATATTGAATTATTATCAAAAGAACAGGGCTACCAATGAGGGAGCGAATAAACACCCTAATATAAGCCGAGCGGGTGAGGAATGCACCTACTACCGATGAGTCTTTGCGAAAGTATTGATAGCTGTCTATTAGAGGAGCACACCAAAACTGAACTGGTTCAATTTGGTCAACTCTAAAGCAAGTTATATGAACAACATTCTAGAATTTATTGCGATACAAAGATCGTGATACTTTTATGTCAAGACAACGTCTCATGTTGTGAGATTGATATCGGACATACAACAACCGGTGGAGTATCACTTATCCACTTTACAGGCTGAGAGGTGCTATACCACGATAGTAGACCCCTCGGCAATCATGGTCCATGCCGGGAGCTGTGAACTCCGTGGAGATCAGAGGCGATCTGAAGCTGCGTCGGTGCCTTTACCTCTACCGATGCTTGTCGTACCTCCTCCTCTCACGTGCTGAAAATTGCTTTTTCACCTCACCTGCATAGATTCGTCGTCTTTGAGACTCCTCTCTCGTATTCACTGTCAGTCTTTCGGTTGTAATGATTCTTCGGAATCCATAGACAGAGAGGCTCTTCATACAGGCCATCTCGACCCGAGAAGACACAAAGATGGACACGTCTGCTCGGAATAAGAGGATCGCATGAAGGAAGGATGCAGGTGAGGCCTGAGAGTGCACTCAGAGGAGATGCACGGATGTGTTGTGGGTCACTTTGTTTTTGGTCACGTGACTTGAAACTGGGAGGTTGGAATTCGGCAACCTTGTAAATCCCGTGTCTTCATTGTTGACTTCACAAAGCACAAGAAGAGCCAGAGGCAGCCAAAGAGTGTATACTCTGTCGACAATCGGCAACACCCGGATACAAAGGACACAAACGAATCCAATCGCAACAACAAAGACAACAGACACTATGCCACTCGTAGGAGGAAAATACAGACAAGAGCTCGCACAGACTGCGGTGAGAGTTAGGAGATGACGTGTGAGACTGATGGTGTCGTAGCAAGCACTCTCACAGAGAGGAAAGGGTCTCCTCGCTGCAGACGAGAGCACGGGAACCATCGGAAAGAGATTCGATTCCATCAAGGTCGAGAACAACGAGTCCAACCGAAGAGACTACAGAGAACTCCTCTTCACCACCAAAGGTAGAGAGAAGAACACAGACGTAACCGTAGATTGACCTCATCAGGCTGGGGACAGTACTGCAGTGGCGTCATCTTATACGATGAGACCTTGCACCAGAAGGCAGCAGACGGAACACCATTCACAGAGCTCCTCAAGAAGGAGGGTGTCATCTCTGGTATCAAGCTCGACAAGGTATGTCGGTCACGTGACTGACCGGCACCGATCTGACGAAGAGCAGGGTGTCGTTCCCATTCCAGGAACTGAGGGAGAGACATCCACTCAGGGTCTGGACGGTCTCGCTCAGAGATGTGCTGACTACTACTCCAAGGGTGTTCGCTTTGCCAAATGGTTCGTACTCTCTTCCATCTTTTCTTTCTGTCGATTGACTTGGAACAGGAGAGCTGTGTTGAACATCAACAAGAGCTCCCCCTCCCAACTGGGCATCACCGAGAACGCGCACACTCTGGCTCGCTACGCCGCCATCTGCCAAGAGAACGGACTCGTTCCCATCGTGGAGCCCGAGGTCCTGATGGACGGTGAACACAGTCTCGAAGACTGCATCGAGGCCACCCAGAGTGTCCTCGCCGGTGTCGTCAAGGCCCTGCACGATCATCACATCTTCTTGGAGGGTTGTGTCCTCAAGCCCAACATGGTCACACCGGGTCAAGGCCACGCCTCTTACAAGACCACATCCGCACAGGAGGTAGCACGTGCCACGGTCACCGTCCTGCAGAGGACCATCCCACCGGCCATTCCAGGCATCTTCTTCCTCTCCGGAGGTCAGTCAGAAGAGGAGGCCAGCCGAAACCTCAACGCCATCAACGCCCTGGAGGCAGCCAAGCCATGGGCTCTGTCCTTCTCGTACGGAAGAGCCTTGCAGAAGAGCGCCCTCTCTGCTTGGGGAGGAAAGAAGGAGAACCTTCAGGCGGGACAAGACGCCTTCGCTCAACGAGCAAAGGCCAACAGCGAGGCCCAGCTGGGCAAATACGCCGGTTCGAGCAACTCTTCAGCCGATCAGTCTCTCTTTGAGAAGGACTACAAGTACTAAAGCCTTCTGTTTCCTCTTTACTTCTTTGTGAAAAAGTTTCGTATGCTCGCTTGTGTCGCCTTCGTGGGTACAGGTGCTTGTTCTGTCTTCTCTTTCGCCTCCTGCTTCACCTTGGGTTCCTCATAGTCCACCTCCACCATCTCTTCGATCACCACATCTCGTGTCACTGTCCCCCTCAGTCTATTGTCTACATACTCTCTAGCCTCTCTCTATTGTCTATATATTCTCTATTGTCTATATATTCTCTATTGTCTATATACTCTCCATTATCTATATTCTCCTTTCTCTCTCACCTGTGTATCCCTTCTCATTTTTGTACTTCTCTGTGACTGTTCTCTTCTGTGGTCTCAACACTTTCTTCACTCCATCAGCACCCAACACCACCTTCCATATTCAGACTTGTCTCTCTCTCCTCTCACCTTTTCAGTCGTCTGTGTCTTTGGGGGTGAACTGAGCACCTTGTCCAACGTGTTGCTCTGTTGTGGCTTGATCGACTTCTGTCTCTTCCTCTTTGGCTTCTTATCTGGGCTCTCTTGTGACTTTTCGGCTGCCCCTTGTCATTCAGAGGAGATCTCCATCCACTCACCCTGGGAGTTCTGACTCTCTTCTGCTTGCGATGACATCTCTTCTTCACTACTCTCAGAAGAACTCTGTTCCTCTGGTTCTGGAGAGTCGACGATCCTTCTCTTTCTGTTGGTCTTGGATGGTGTGCTGAATCCTTCTTCTTCCTTCTGCTCCTTCTTTCCTCCCTTCTTCACTGGTGACGCTGAGCTCTTTCTGGCCATCTGTCGTTGTCAACCTCAATGATGTACAGAGACTCTTTACCTTCACCGGTTTTCCTTTCGATTTGGATTTCTTTGGGGACACTTCGGATTCCTCATCCTCAGACATCTCTTCTTCCTCTTCTTTCTTCTCCTTCTCCTCTTGCTTCTTCTTCTCTTCTTGCTTCTTCTTCTCTTCTGCTGCTTTGCTCTTATCCTGCTTCTTGGACTTCTCTTCTTTTGGTGCCTCCTCCTCCTTTTCCTTCTATTTCTCTCATCAGTTTCATCCTCAGGGCAAACGAACCTTGATGGGGGTCAATTGAGGCTCTTGCTTGTCTGCTGTCTTCGCACCAGCCTATTCTCTTCAGCTCAATGATCGTCATCCTCTCACCTTGAAGAAGGAGTTCATTGTTCCCTTGTTCTTGCCACCAGTGACGGACGTAGCTGATGTGGAAGCCGGTGTCGCCACAGAAGAGGGAAGGGCAGTGTTGCTGCTCTGTCTGTGCTCAGCTTTAGCCTTATCGGTATTCACGAGACCCTTAGAGGCGAGGTGCTGTACCTGCGTGACGTCAGCATCGTGATGAGCGTTTCTCTTCACTTGTTGTGTCTCCCTCTTAGTCCTCTTCTCTACGTCAAATTGGATAGAAGAATATCGATTATCCAAGTACTGCGCTCCTTCTCCTTTCTGTAGGGCATTTTGGTACTGTACAGCATCTGCATTCCACAGTTGGATCGCATCATTGGGTAATTCAGATTGAACACTGTAGATGTGAACTCCACTGATCTCATCGAACTGTTTCCGGCATTCTATTCTCGTTCAATCCTCTCTCTTCTTCTCCCCTCACCCTCGAGCAATTGGTCTCGAACTAACATGAATTCATACGTTCCGTCCTTCTTTCCTCCTATGAAATAGATGACCTTGATCTTCTTCCCCATCTTCTCCGCAAAGGCGTACAACATCCTGCATCTTTCAGCAGGGAACAACACGTCGCATCTCACTTCTTTGCAATGTTATTCGCCACGTTCAGCTCATGACTTAACCACTTGTATGTGATCTGAGCAGAGTTCAATAACCAACGAATACTTCTGACTCACGATTTTACGATCTTCACAGACCCAGTTTTCTAGGTTGTCTATATAAAGGTTATAGTTCGACATTGGGTCTGATCTCAGTAACCCCAACAAATACAGATTTTTGGCGGGAGGATGGTTCTACAACCGTATCTTATGAGTCGTTATTTCAGTTGAGTTTCGTGGTGAATTGAGTCATGAGCACACTGGAAGAGATTAAGACATCCAAAAAGAATTTAGATAAAGCGATAGAGGTGTCCTGTCTTCATCAAGAGTAGACCATCTAATCGGATTTCAGTCGAACAACAATGAGAGTACTCTACAAATCTTACAGAACCTCAGCCAAGCAAAGATAACATTAGAAATTCTAAAGGTGAAAGAATAATGACATCTGATTCCTGATCGTAAAAATGTAGAGCACAAAGCTAGGTAAGTCTGTAGGCAAGTTGCGAAAACACTCCAACTCCGAGGTGAATTCACCTACAACAAAACAAAAGCGATGATCAAATAATCGATCTAGATCCAAAAATTGAGTGAGGGTCTCGTCAATGCTTGGAAGAAACTGTTGGATGCTGGTGCATCTACCAAGAAAGAGGACGACTCAAAGAAGAGGAGAAACGGTGAGACACTGATCACTCGACACTCACTCAATTGACCCAGATGAAGAGCAATCATCACCGAGCACAGCGAAGAAGACCAAGAAGGAAGAAGAGAAACCCAAAGCAGAGCCAAAGGTAGTCAAGCAGGCGAGCCGTCCCACAGGAGGAAACACACAGATCAGAGACAAGACCCGAGAGATGTTGGAGTCTGCTCTCGGTTCACAACCGGATGGTATTCTCGTTCTCTTCAGCTCCCACTGACCAAGTGACAGACACACTGTCTGCTCCACAAGTTGCAATGGACATCGAGCATGAATTATACACCATGTTCAACGGCAACACAGGTGAGCCAAGTCACACAGCCCATCTGAAGAAGAGCAGAGAAGGATTACAAGGCTAAGTTCCGGTCACTCCACTTCAATCTGAAGAACCCTAAGAATCCAGCCCTGAGGAACAGTGTCATGAAGGGGGAGCTCACTGCTGACAAGTGAGTGAGAGAAGAGAAGAGGAATGACAGAGGAAGGTTGTGTCGCATGAGCACACAGGATATGGCCTCGGAGGAGACGAAGAGGGAGCGAAAGGAGATCGAAGAGTGGCAACAGAAGGCTGCTCAAGTCAGCCAAGGTAACAGAACGTCCACCAACATGTTCAAGTGCGGAAAGTGTGGAAAGAGAGAGACCACATACTTTCAGCTTCAGACGAGAAGGTAGGACACATACTCACACCTTCATATTTCTTCCTTCTGTGTCACACCTACAACCTTATCTCCATTCGCCTCACACGACACAGTTCGGATGAGCCTATGACCACCTTCCACGAGTGCACAAACTGTGGAAATAGATGGAAGAGTTAGACGATACATCCTGAATACACTTCATCCTCTTTATGTAGCTATCTTCTCCCCCATCTTCTTCATGTTGATCTCTTTCTGTTTCTTCTTCTCCTCTAGAAGAGCTGTCAGTTGGGATAACTTTTTATCGTACTTCTCCTCTTCCGTCTTCAGGTACCTACACCCTCAGTCCTCTTCTTCTCTCTCCACTCACCTCTCTTTGATGATTCGATAGGCTTGCAGGTTGGCATACGGTGTGTTTGTCTTGGGTTCAATGAATCGTGCAGGAAGTCCTGTGATCGCACACACTCCCCTCGTGGGCTCTGTTCTCTTCTCATTCTCCATTCTATCCTATGATACACTCTCTTCTCATTCTCATGATATTTTCTTATTCTCATCTGATCTTTCTATCCTTGTGATATTTCTCATTCTCTATATTTGTGATGCAGAGTGTCCGGTAGTTGTGATGACTCACGGGCGGGAGGATTCTGAGTGAAGATGGAAGGGTAGATGGAGGGATCAGAAAAGTGGATGGTGTCCAGACCCCCCTTGGAGTGGAAAGTAATGATGGGAATCTTGTTGTCCGTCTTCACGATGGCCCTGGCTTTCTTCTCCTCTTCGATCGCTTGGAGTATAGCCAGTGATTCCGTGTTGTACTGCTCTGTTACCTTTGCCTCTTCCAGCATCTGCTCCTGTGTCATCTTCTTCACTTGTCTCGTTCTCGTCTGCTTCTTCTGTCTTTCCATCTGCTTCTTTCAGCTTCACCCCCCTCCACTCGACCTCACCTTCTTCTTCTGTTGATCTTTGATCGTTTGCTTTCGGTATTCATTCCCCTCTTTCGTGGCCATCGATGTGGAGGCCCTCACTTGTCTGTCTGTGTCTCCGATGGAGCTCCTCTTCTTCCCTCCCATCGGTATCACTTCCTCCTGACATCGTCATCCTCTCTCTTCTCTCTCCTCCTCACCTTCTCCTCCGTCTCCATCATGTTATCGTCTTCCATTTCTCCATCATTGTCATCGGTGTGGTACGCCTCTTCTTCTGTCTTGACTTGCTTCTTCTTCTCTCTCGCTGCCTTCAGTTTCTCTGCCTTCTTCGCCTTCGCTCCCTTCGGATCGACATACACGTTCAGTTTCCTCTTCTGTCGAAAGTTATTCAAATCATTCATCTTCTTACCTTGGCATCTGGATCCTTTTCGTCTTGTTGTTCAGGATCTGGATCAAATTCAGGTCCTTCAGGCTCATCAAAATCGGCATCCACAACGTCCTCCTCTTCTTCCTCCTGCTGTCATTCAGTCCTGTATTGCCACTGATGCAGCATCAACACACCACTTCAAAGAAAGCGTCGTTTGCCTCCTCCTGGAAATAGGGTTGGTTCCAAAATTCATCATCAGCACCGGGATCTTCTTGCTCCAGTAATGCACCAAGCCTTGCTATTGCTTTGAATCCGATGATACATAATGAGCAACTCTCACTTTTTACCGCGGCTACTTCTAGATGGAAGCTCCTTCTTTGTGTTCTCTTCTTCTTCCTTAGACATGGCCGATCGTCAACGTGGCCCGTGAATAAAATTGTAATGCGAGTTTTAAACAAACCAATTGGAAACGAAAACAAACGCATCACCAACAGACTTCTTGACGGTGGGTACTGACTTGCTTGTGACGACCAAGTATAACATTCTATTTCAGAACGTTAGAGGAGTCAGGGGTCAATCAAAATGAACCCGTGGGATGAGCTCACACATAAGGACCTCTTCCTCGATGGCACCTTTGAGCCACGACCAGAGGACCACAAAACTATATCCACGTGCGTCTCCTCCGAAAGTTCCTTTGAATGATTTTCTTGCAGACATACGTTCGAGGCAGCGACCAAATTTGTGTCTCATGGATTAAACCTTCTTTTCAGTCAACCTGAGCTACTGGCACCACTATCTACCCCAGGTGATGACGTTCAATCCGTCGTTTCACTCATTTCCCCTACAGTGGTCAGCGGGGAAATTGTAGCCAGATTGTTCCTCGATGCTTTGAACGAATTCTCAGTGATGACGACCGCCCTACCTGCTCGAAGCAGTTCGGAGGAGAAGTTTGTCATCTTTCTGAGCAATCTCCACCAGAGAATAGCCAGTGAGTTGAGAAAGAAAGGAGAGAGAATGAAAGGATGCAGCCATGGCCGTGGGAAGATTTCTTTTGATTCCAGGAGGATGGGCCAACGATCAAGAGGGGGATGGATACCTCCTGTACCTGTTGGAACGCAGGAGTGACTCTTTCTCCTTCACCATCATCAACACCAACTCCATGGGAATATCCTACTATCACCCCGTCAAGGGTGGACCCTCTGGCAATCTTGTGTACAAACTGTCCATCACCATCGACAACATTTCCGTGGAGAAACTCACTGATTCATCCTTCTGGTTCTTCCTCATGAGACTCCAGGTGTCACCGTCATTCCTCTCTCAATCATCCACATATCACCTCATATCATGATCTACTCATCTTATGACATACTCATCAAATGAATAACGTCTACTGCCTATCACGACACAACTCCAAGAAGAGAGAGGAGAGATTGATGGAGACAGATATGGCCAGTGAACATGAACGATTGTCAGACGATCTACGAAGTGCTGCTACCCTCACTGAACGCTAAGCCTCTGTCGGCGACCCTTCACTCGAACGTGGACGGAACGACAGTGAACTCACCGTGGAGGACGGCACCGACGTCAGGGGACTTGTCGATGACTCACTGCATCCTTGAAGCAGCTAACGTCATGATGGCGAGAATTGGACTCTCAGAGAGACAGATCCAGTACTTTGGAATGATCTTCAAGTGGCAGACTCTACAGAACATGTGGAAGTTGGTCAGCACCAGCGATCTCAAGATCAACGACGTTCGAAAGGTGCAGAACTACGTCAGACAGATGGCATCCGATTTGGCAGAGGCCATCACCCCCTCTCAAGGGACACTGGTTAATTCTCAACAAGCCTCCACCATGTACCAGGCCCTGGAGGCCATGAACAGACTCCTCACGCAGCAACAACAGAGCAGCAAGAAGCTCGTCCCTGAGGTGAGGTCATCTGTGCCGCACGAGCTGACTGTGCAGGTGAACAACCGGGCCGTAGATTTCGAGGGAATTCCGTTGCTCCAGACCTTGATGCGAGAGAACGTGGAGAGCTTGGCCGGATGGGCCCAAGTGGAGACCCACTTCAGACCCGTACAGTTCACTCTCGTCCCCGAGACCATCTCCGACTTCATCGAGCTCACACTCGGACTCACACACGTCGATCAGATCTGCACTCTCTTGGCCTACCAGACCACACAGGTGAGTGTCACCATCATCGTCAGTGGCTGAAGAGAGCAGATCCAATACACCCACACGCTGACGGTGTCTCTGATCCAGCACATGTTCACCCGAGTCATCCCCATTCCCCTGTCGAACAACCACCCCAACTCGTCTCAGTGCATGTACAGACAGCCCGTGCGATACGAGACGCAGCTCAACTTGCTGAGACTCCTCCATCACATCGCCTTACACTTTGCCGCTTGCTCCATGTCCATTCGAGTCAATCGAATCTTTGATGCCTCACGTATCTTGACCATGGCTGCACTCGCTGCGGTGACTGATGCCGTGGCGAGAATGAGAGCCTTCGATATTCCATCCATGTTCTCCCTTCACCTCAACGGTACTCCCCCTCCCTCTCCCAGATACTTCTTCCAACCTTTTGGATTCGACGCTAGCGTCTTCAGGACTCAATCTCAGGATCTCATCTTCACTACCCCAGAGCTGGTTGTCACTCGAACACGAGTCCTTGACTATTTCACAACGCAGAGGGAGTTGATCAAGGTGAGTCTCTTGTCCACTTCCTCATTGACTGGAACAGGATGATCACGTCATCTTTCAGTTCGAGCAGAACATGCAAACGGGGAACATCAACACATTGCTGGAGCAGATGTGCTGGGAGATCGGATTTCCCTCCGAGAATCTTCCCTTGTACCTTTCAGGAGAGCAGAGCGAGATCCTCTACAACTACCCTGAATTGTTGTACTACCGAGACATTGTCTTCCTGTTCAAATACCTCACCACACCCGATCAAGCTGCTCTTCCCCAAGTGAAGCCATGGTTCCAAAAGGTGAAATGAATGGAGTACCATGCATCTGATCATCTACCAGGATGCGAAATTAAGTTGGAGCTTCCGAGAGGGTGAAGGTTTCACGGTGAATGGATTTAAACAGAGCCTTCGCTCGGTTCATCCTCTACCCGACACGGAGAAGACCACCTTCTGGTCGAGACTATTCTCCAAGAAGAATCGTAATCCATCGGGGGCCGATCCCTCTGAGATCGCTGGAAAGCCCGTGGAGAACGAAGAAGACATCTTGCACATCCCTCAACTCCCCACTTTCGAAGGAAAGCTCACACAGAGTGCCAGTGAACTGCTCATCTCCTACCTGACAGGTGAGAGAGTGTCTCTAGTGAACACGACTGACACGATCAGTGCCCTACATGAGAATTCCGCTGGTCTTGAACTTCTTTGCGAGTCAGGAGCACATCAATTCGTTGGGTGTACTGGACTTGGAGAACATCATCGACTCTGTCGTCTTCGAGCCTGGGCAATGGCAGCCCCCCACGGAGAAGGTCCTCCCCACCAATGTCCCCGCCCCAGACCGACACTTTCTGGCCACACCTCTGGGACTCTTGTTCAATGAGCTCAGACTGTCCCCGGAGGCCAATCTGAAGCCCCTGAACGTCATGCTGGAGAATGCCCTCGATTTAGATCCCGGGTGCTACACGGAGGAAGCGGGGTTCATGATCTTGTACGTCATCCGTCTCTTGGTCCGTATCGAAGGTTTCATGATCTTCTTCATCTCCCACTCGGAGTGGGATCGTTCCATGGTCAGCAAGTCCATGTGGGAGGGGTTTGCCAGAG
Source organism: Planoprotostelium fungivorum (assembly GCA_003024175.1). Lineage (NCBI taxonomy): Eukaryota > Evosea > Variosea > Cavosteliida > Cavosteliaceae > Planoprotostelium > Planoprotostelium fungivorum. The sequence goes on along the minus strand of MDYQ01000173.1, from coordinate 25,638 downwards.
GTCTGGAGACCACACCTGATTTCATTCGAATCATGCGCAACAAGAGGAAGGAACTCAGGTGACATCGATTCTTCGTAGAGTGACTGTGAAGATGGACTGAAGAGAGACAGAGGACTGATGGACGAGCAAGTGTATCCCATGCTGGAGAGATGGGTGGAGCATGCGATCAAGGTGGATGATCTCCCTACGGCCTGTCTGCTCTACGCTCACCTGGCTTATCTGTTCCTTCACTCTTCTTACGATGAGTTGACCCCTTCCAACGTGGTCACCTTGTTGTCCAGCCAGATCTTTTTGAACAGCCACTACCACTTCAACAGTCAGAATGACACAGGGAAGAAGATGAAGAGAACAGCCAACGGAGACATGACCATCGGTCTGGGAATCGCCGACACGGAAATCTTCGATCTCTTCCAGAAGCAACGGTTGAATCTACTCAAATATCTCGAGGATGATCAAGACAGAAGAAACGACATCATGGAGAGGATCGTCAAGGTGAGAGGATGACATGGATGAACTGAAACCATGGAGGTGGTCACCATGGTCACCAAGAACCCCAACAATCCTCTGGCATCAGCGGGACTGACACGTCACTGGAGAAACATGGACGGTCTTCACAATGTGGGACGATTCATACCCGATCTGACGTCGCGCACTGCCGAGCAACAAGCCAAGGCTGATGCCGAGAGATATCAATCGAGAGGCCAGTTGGGAGGGAAGGTAGAGACAGAAGTCAACATCCAGTTGGGAACTCTCACCCTTAACAACGCTATCATGGGTGAGAACCATAGCACCTTGGAGATGACTGACGGGACACAGAACGAGTGGATCCCAGGATCTATGCGATGGACGATTTCAAGGAAGTCTTTGGAGAGCAGACGCATCTGGCTTGTGCTTCTGTGAAGACGACAGCGAAGCGAAACTGGGTGAGAGTGATGGGCACTCGATTCGACCTTCAGTTGTGGAAGCCCGACGATCGCCTCCACAACATCCCCAACTTCACTCGAAAGTACGATCCCAGTAGCTTCGGACCCTCCGAGAGCTGGATCTCTGACATCTTCGAGCCCATTCGAGCCAAATTCAAGGTGAGAGAGGAAGAGAGCCATCTGACCCAGACAGTTGTTCCCCTCCGGAGAGATCTTCATGCCCAACAGCACCTACACCAGCCAGGATGTCTGTGCACGTCTCATCGGTTTCGAGGTCGATCCCACCTCAGTCACGGATCCCAAGCAGAGTGCCCCCAAGCAGAAGACGGAGAACTGCACGGAATGTCGATCCAAATTCAGTATGGTGAACAACAAGAGATACTACTGCAAGTGAGTGCATCGTCATCGAAGAGTCACTCAGTGCTTCAGACGATGTGGAGTGTCCTTGTGTGGCAACTGCAGCTTCGTAGGAAAGATCCACAACTCGACGGAGGAGATTCGATTGTGTCCAAAGTGCAAGGCAATGGAGACCCAGAGGAAGTATATGAGAGAGGTCGTCGTTCTTCGCAAACACAAGACGATCCATTACTACCGTATCATGGAGCATGGTAGACAATTCTACCGAACTCTCATCTTCTCATCCGATTGGAGGTGAACTTATCCCATTCACGCTTTCTCTTATCTCATATACATGTCTCATACATATCATCTCATGTACATATCATCATACTTGACATCTCATCATACTTGACATCTCATCATACTTGACATCTCATCATACTTGTCATCATGGATGATACTGAGAGATTGAAGATACTCACTGTGGGATATGCCACTGGTGAGATCTCTGTTCAAACCATCGGATATGGTGGATCGATTCGTCTCAGCCGAGGGAGAGGAGGGAATACTGGACTACAGACAGCCCACATCCCCCGACTACTCACTCAACATCATCCGAAATCTGGGAGGCTCACAAGAGGATCAACAGATCCACATCCCCACTCGCTTCCTGAGGGGTCTCCTCCCTCAGCCCCTCCTCCACGAGTACATCTTCTGGCAGAATGTAGACAACACGGTCGTTGGATACCAGAGACCCGAGGCCTTGACCCAATCGAAGACACCCACGATACTGAGGATCTACTTCAACAAGGAAGGAAAGGAATACGTCAACCGCGTCGTCCGAGTGCCACTCAAGGGTCTCGTTGCCTCGGGAGGCAAAGAGCCCGGAGGTTACAGCGTTCAGGCGATCTGGGAGCAAGAGAGGAGAATCCCTGCCACGGGAGCGGAAGACGAGATGACCCTGATGAACCTTCTCTATGCCAATGTGAGTCATCCTTTTCCATCCTCGCTGACTGTGGTAGGATGGTACCTTCTTGGATGACATCGCATCGTATTTCATGAGATTGGAAGACATGTCCCATATCCTCGTATGGACCAGATCCAACACAGTCCCCGTCAACGCTTCCATCCCTCAACAGGTATCATCGATGAATGACACATGAATGAGATCAGTCATTGACATGATGGAAGGTGATGATCAGCAGCGTAGAGTTGCCACGTCTCCAATTGAGCTTCTACTCGAAAATGGACACAGCTACAAATAGCATACGCTTCTACAGTTCGGAATACGTGGGAATGTTTATCAGCAACGTGAGATCAGAGTCTGTCAATGGCTTCCTCAATGGATTACCCCACGCTGTGGTCTTAGAGAATGCCGATGCCGAGTTAGCCATCGTCATGCCCGCTCTGGGTCCCATTCTCGTTCCATTCAAAGATGTCAACGGAGTGGAGAGACCCTCCCAACTGCTCTTCAATCGCCCTCAGGTCATCTATTGTCTCTCTCATCTATTCATCCCAATCCATCACGAGAACTGACGACAAATCAGATATCCATCAGCACCAAGAGTGGTACAGCTGCTGTGAGCCATTACAGCTACCCAATACATCTGTCCAAGACGTTCTTGTGCACACCCACCATCGAGTCGGCTGTCTATCTTCTCCTTATGCGTATGATCCACAAGCAATACTCTGAGGCCTTCCAATTGGCCGAGTCTTGCATCTCTGATGTGAGGGAGAGAAGGAGATCCATCTGACGAACAACAGGTGGTGACCACATCGGGTGATGCATCCTACTTCTGGGTGTTCATACAAGATCAACGGGATGACCAACACCCGAATGCATATGCACTTCGACTGAAGCTGTTCTACGTGGCATCGATATCAGGCTATCCCATCTCTTGGGATCTGGGACAAGAGCTGAGTGGATACTACAACAAGTTGAACCACGTGGCCGCTGTGTGCAGATTATCCTCTCAGGAGGAGCAGTATCTCCTGCAGCAGATCCCCATCTCAGAGAGGGACCACAGGATCACCAATCGACTCAACTTTGTAGATGCCTTCTCTCACAAGCAGAAGACTATGCCAGTGGCCTACCCTCCCCGATTCATCATCAAGGATGAGTTCGATAACGTCACCGACAAGAGTGCGCTCTCACTCGCCTCGGACTCTTTCTTCTCCAAGTTTACAGCGGTTACCTACAAGAGACCTCTGGAGTTGGTTGGCACTCAGACGATGAATGCCGTCAACAAGTGGCTGGACAATGGTCTCAATCTCAGTGGTGGCAAGGATGAACTGGGTAGGCTCTCCTTTCCATCCCCTTCTGACCACCTCAGGTTTCTTGTTCTTCTATGAGCTGCTCACCAATTCTCTCCCCGTCAAGATCCTTCCCAGTGATGATCCCCATCTCTTGGGTTCCATGCTGCTGAGGTTCTTACCCCCGAAAGAACACCAAGAACAAGGACTACTGCTCAGTATATTACGTATCCTGGCCTTGAACCCTGCCATAGCCCGTAACTTTAGTGTTCCTAAGGTGCAAGCGAACAAAGGAGTGATGAACATGTTCTTCAAGGGGCTCGACAACATCTTCTCTCGATTGATCAAACAGGTATGTAATGCTTGGTTCCATCTCTGACCTTCCACAGGTACAACCCTGGTTGATGAAATTGGAGAAAGAGATGCAGTGGCCATATTCTGGAAAGGCCTTCACACCACCCAACAACGCCACATTGAATACTGAAGTCACGTATGACAGCTTTGCAAGGTATCTGGCTGTCCCTAGAGTCTCCAACTATTCTTGCAAGCAGAGAGAATTGAGAGAGAGTATCTCCTTTACCATAGGAGGTGTCACCATAGGAACATCAAAGGTGAAAATATAAGATATGAGATAGACAAGATGTGAATAGAAGAAACAAGAACATAGAAGTTGGATGACTGAAGAGAGACAGAGCGACGTGCGAGCCTTTGCAACGTGGCCACTGTCACCGTTGACGATACAGAACTATGTGTCCATGCAGAATAGACAGCAGCAAGGATTGGGAGAAGTGGATGCTACGCTGCCATTCGATGTGGCGGCCCACGTTCGCACCCACGTGTCCAAGTCTATGGTGGAACGATTGCAGAAGGACTCTGCGGCCTATGCAGAGAAAGAGAACAAGGGTGCATCCTCAAAGCTGAAGCTGTTCTCCAAGAACGAAATCATCAGCTATGTGAACAGCCCCAACAGCGATTCACTGACCAAGGCGATCGCTCTAGTGGAGACCTTGATCTCGAACATGTCAGCGGCGCACCAACAAGACTTGAAGTACATCAGTATCGCCATCGAGAACGTCGTCAAGGCAGCCAACTTTGTTCCTGGAATCTCCACAAAGAACCCCAACACGGGAATGGATGAGGGGGCTCTTCTGAGTCGCCTGAGTTTCGTCCTGCAGAGAGTGTCACAGAAGGAGCCTAAGATCTGGTTCGAGTTCATGGTCGCTGCTCTCCTCTCCTCCGATGGTGAAAAAGACCTCAAGATGTGGAATCCCTTCTTGTCAGACAGTGAAGTCAAGCAGGTGCGTGTCACTTTCAATACATCTGTAGATCGTGTGAGAGAATGACCGATGCAGGTTGTGAACCTGACAGTGGATGCACTCCTTCATGCCATTCGAGTGGGACATCTGGGAAGATGTATCAACGACACGCGTGACCTCCTGCAACTACTGAAAGCATTGCGATCATCTCAGAAGAGGGATGTCATCGTCCATGAGATCGAGCTCAAGTGTGATGTGGTGGCAACGAATCTGGCAACCAAGAGAGTTTACATGCAGGTCGTCCCTGGTAGCTCCAATGACAATCCTGTGTGCAGATACGATCCCAGATTCCTCGTCTTCGAGTTCATTCACAATCTCATGCTGCGTGAATCACAGGTGACTCTTTGTCTTTCCACACATTCTGACCATCAACAGGTCAGCCTCGTAGAGCAACTGGTTGCTAAAGTAGAGAACCCAACGGCAGATCCCAATCTGAAGGGAGCAGCGGTGTCCCAGTTGATTATGGGATCAGGAAAGACGACAGTGGTGGCTCCTCTGTTAGCCCTCATGCTGGCCGATGGAAAGAGTCTCATCGTCCAGGCTGTGCCCAATTCGCTCTTGGAGTTCTCACGATCCATCATGTATGAGAGGTTCTCCTCTCCCATCATCAGAAAGGCTGTATTCACTTTTGGTTTCGATCGTTTCCAGGTCAGTTCTCATTCATCACAACTTCAGTTTCCATCGGGCTGACTGAGCCATCACAACACCAACATCGATGGAGACGTATTGATCCACAACAGGTTGTGACAGAGAGCTTGTATCGCAAATTGGTGACAGCCAGAAACAGCAAGGCGATTGTGGTGACGAACCCAACATCGATCAAGGCTTTCATGTTGAAGTTTGTGGAATTGATCCATATCATCGACAAGCTCTCCACCGATCCCTCAGCTCTACCCAAGACAACCACCACGACCTCCTCTGTGGCTTCTCTTAGGAACCAGGCAGACATCTGCATGCAAGTGCTGCAATTATTCAACGCAGGCTGTCTGTTCATGGATGAAGTGGATCTCATCTTGCACCCCCTGAAGAGTGAGCTCAACTATCCTATCGGCAGAAAGGAGCCCCTGGACATGAGTCAAAACAAACTGGCCAAAGGTGAGGAGGGGGAGATACTCAACTCACCGAGACAGGTCTCCGATGGGAGCTTCCTTTCATTCTCATGGATGTCATCCTGCATGCCACACCCGAGAGCACCGCGGGAGTCCTGAATACACCCATCAGCCCCAAGATGGCAGCGGGTGCAGATTCTATAGCAGGCATACCTCAGAAAGCATCTGGAACACAGAGATTCCCCCTGCAAGCACTGGGAGACAGCAGAGATGTAGAGATCATGATCCAAAAGTTGAAGGCTGCCATAGAGCAAGGAGCAGCGAGCCATCGAGTGCAATTGGTGCCTCACATGGTGCTGTTGGATCGCAGATTCTATCACGAGAGAGTGATGCCCCTCTTGGCTCAGTACACAGTCATTTGGCTGTCGCTCCTCAAGAAGACTGGTTTGAAGGATGAGCAGACGTACCAGTACCTCACTACCCCTCACTTGGCAGGAGGCTCAGCGAAGGATCGAGTAACAGCGACTCTGGGCATCGACCCTGACTACCTCGATGACGAATTCATGAAGCTACTCAACTTGGCCCATGATCTCCTCCACTCCATCTTCCCCTTCGTCTTGGGGAAGATCAACCGTGTATCCTTTGGTCTTCTCTCTCCCAATGAGATCGAATCTGCCTACAAGGTATCCCATCCTCCCTCCATCATTGACTATACACCTACCTCTTCACTATTGACTATCTATCTACCTCTTCATCATTGAGTATACACCTACCTCTTCATCATTGAGTATACACCTACCTCTTCACTATTGACTATACATCTACCTCTTTATCATTGACTATATATCTACCTATTCATCATTGACTATACATCTACCTCTTTATCATTGATCCATTCTGCATGACGGACTGACTGGCATACAGAACGATCCAAAGATGCCACAATCACGTACGATGACAGCCATTCCTTTCGTAGGAAAGGATGTGCCCAGCCAACGTTCAGAGTTTGCTCACCCTGACATTGTCATCTCTCTCACCGTATTGGCCTTCCGATATGAGGTACCTATCTTTCATCTCTTGTATGACAACATCTCTTCTACACACGTGGCACCTTGTAACGACATCTCAGGGACTCCGCCGCACCGACTTTTTGAAGTTGATGAACAAGGTCCAACAGGACTTGTGGGATGAAGATGGACCATACCACAAGAGACCAGCAGCAAGAAGATTTGCGGAATGGGTGCACAGTTCAGGAGGAAGAGTCAGAGGTTGGTTGAGAGAGGAGAGGAGACAGAGACAGATGGAACAACACAGAAAGAAGATGATGCAAGCTGAATCGGCGGAGAGGAAGACAGTGGCTTCGGCTCAGTTGGATCTGTTGAATCTGCTCGATCTGAACGATCTGGACACGAACAGCGCTGCTGCCTCCGAGGCTGCACCTACGGCACCTGTCTCATCCATTAGCACGGAGGTATGTTTCGTTTAGCCTTCACCTCTGACCCTGCAGATCGAGATCTGGGCCCTTCACTTGATCGACTTCAACGACGAGGAACAGTTTAGCATCGTATACGATCTGCTGCACAGGAACCCCTTCACGATTCGCTACTTTTTGAACACATTCATCTTCCCCATTGTCATGAGGCATCAGAGCATGAAGATCTCCGCCTGTGGTCAAGAGCTAGGATCTGAGATGCTCTTCCCCCGACGTATCGGATTCTCAGGAACACCCTCAGAGCTCCTTCCCTTGGAGCTAGGAAAGTGTCACTACGAAGTGGGCTCCGATGGAAAGATGATCAGCTTCCTCACCTCCCCCGACATCGTGGCAGCCACCATCGTCAAGGAGGGGTGGACCCCCGAGACCATCCTCGATGAGATCGCCACCGCTGATCCTCCCTACCACGCTCTCATCGATGCCGGTGCCCTCATCACCGGACTGTCCAACTACCAGGTGGCCCTGTACCTCCTCCAGAAGGGTCTCAAGGACATCGACGGTGTCGTCTTCTTGGACGAACAGGACAGAAAGGTTATTCTCGTACGAGATGGACTGCGTGTGTGGCCACTGGCTCAGTGTGACATCAACAAGACCAGACGATTCGCCTTTTACGATCAAGTCCATACCACAGGAATGGACATCCAACACACTCTCAATGCTCGAGCTGTCCTCACCTTAGGAAAGGATATGACCTTCAGAGATTACGCTCAAGGTGCCTTCCGCATGCGTGGTATCGGTAAAGGGCAGACCATTCAACTGCTGTTGACACCAGAGGTACGGCAGCTCATCCATCAGAGCACCGGATACACTGTGGTGGCTGACACAAACAACACCACTGCACTCAGAACCTCACAAGCGGCTGTTGTGTCGGTGACCAAAGAGACTCTGTCGCAGGTCACAGCCTGGCTGACCACCAACTCGATGAGATCCGAATCCATTCAGTTCAATATGCTGTGCGAGCAGAGCGTCTACAATATCTTCAGAAAGAACAGCTTCCTCACCCTACTCACAGGATATAAGGTGAGACGATCTACCTTCCTTCGAGGCTGAACGAAGCAGATCTATGGAATGAAGGATACACCGGAGGCTCTACTGAAGTCTCTGAATCTGTTCCGTGAGGGAATTGACTATGCAGTGGAGAATTCTGTGCCCAGGAAGACGAGATTCATCACCAAGTTACAGAGCATCGTTCGTCAGTACCAAGGGTTCATCATGACAGAGAGGGATCAGGCCATGGTGAAGCACATCCTCAATCTGGCCTCATTTGCAGACCAAAAGCAACAAGCGGCAGGAGCAGTGGATGACCTGGATGAGATCGATCCAGAGCAGAGCAAATCGTTTGAATCAGAGCAACTGCAAGAGCAAGAGCAAGAACAGGAGCAGGAGCAAGAGCAGGAGCAGGAGAAGGAACAAGAGGTGAGGGGAGGGAGGGAGAAGACTGAAGGGATCAGGTGGAACAAATGCAAGAGGATGAACTTCCAGCACCGAAGAAGTACAACACGAAGAAGCAAGAGCACGTCCCGTGGGCGTTCGACAGCTTAGCGAAGGGAATCTCGGGAGTGAAACCATTCTACATCTGCTCGAGCTTCTACATCTACAAGGATGTGGTCTTCAACAACGGAGGAAAGCCCATCAAGTTCCCATCCTATCTCATGATGTCGGAGAACTTGTTCCACCGAGTGTGGTGTGTCACCTCACACCGAAGGCTGAAGAACGTCGTCATGTTGCTCGAGTGGGTGCCTCAGAGAGAAAAGGTCCAAATGGCCACACCCCCAGAGATGGAAGGAATGTACAACATGACACCCGCCATCGTGCAGTCCATACAGAAGGCTTTCGAGATGGTCAATGCCTCCAACTCTGGCTCTCTCGACATCTCCGAGTTCAGAGAACTACTCAACACTATGGATGTACCCCTCGAGACAGATAAGCAGCTCGCTGAATTGTTCAATCAGGTGAGCTGACTTGATCCATGGAAAATGACCCGAGCAGGTGGACAGCAACCACGATGGATTGGTCAGCATCGAGAACATCAAGGAGATGATGATGTTTGAGACGTACAACCAGATGCACTCCAATAGATACTATGTCGCTGTGTCCCTGGACGAAGCCGAGAGCATCCGAGGGATACTCCACGCCAGGAAGTTGGCGGGACTGTCCTGTGTGGAGGGAAGCTCCTTGGAGATTGGACTCCACATGCTGGGATATGCCACCCTCGATGCCTCCGAGGGGTTGACCACACCCCCTCCTCTTCAGAGAGCCACCGCAGAGCAAGTGTTCCGATTCATCAACTCGGACCTCTACTACGCCAAGAAGGATGTTTCCACGCTCCTCCGTTGCCTACACTTCAACACTCCCGAGCAGAGACAGACCTTCTTCAACGAGGTGCGTACTTTCCATGAACTCTTCCTGACAGTGAATAGGTCAGATCTTGTCGAAGAAGAGTACAGAGGGACTGGAAGGAGACTCTGGTGGAGCCCGTATTGACTACCCTGGACGAATACCAGTGGCTGGAATTCCACTCTATGATTACAGCCATCAGAACTCGCATTGCCAGGAAGGGTATGAAGTTGTTGGATGCTTTCAGAGCATTCGATTACAATCGTGATGGCTTGCTGAGGTGGGCATTGTCATAGTTGAGACACTAAGTTGATCAGTTGCTCTGAATTTTACGGAGGACTAACGTGGTTGGGAATTGAGATGGAGAGAGACGACATCTACCGACTGGTCAAGTACATTGACAAGCAGAAGGACGGAAGGATCCGCTACGGAGACTTTGAGGCGGTGTTGACGCTGAACGATAATTACGGCTCTGACTTCCTGCCCGTCTCTCCTTCAGGAGCCACGAACGGACCCCCATCGATATCCAGTCTAGAGAAGGAGAACGAATTCAAGTCTGTGGTCGTACAACCTAGAGCTATTCCCGAGTTATACGTCAACAAGGAGCAAGAGAGATTGGAGCGAAAGGAGGAGATCTCCCAAGAGTCACTCAAGGAGATACAGGTGAGAGAGATTGGAGGCCGAGAATGACTCTTGCAGGTCAAAGTGAAGCCAGTCAGCCACTACAAGATGATATGGTGCAGCGAAGGAACAGGAAGCAGACAAGAGATGTCGATATGGACAACAGTGGGAACGCAAAACACGTTGATCAAGAGGAACAAGTACAGAGTCTGCTTAGGCCATTATGCGGTAGCTGGATATGGAAACAAGAGCACAAAACCCCCAAGCTCGCTGAAGGCATGTACTCTCGAACTGACCGACCTCCATGTTGGCCTTTTGTCCAGAAGTTCGAATCTGGATGAAGCCCACGTCAACTACCTGATGCCATACCCTGTTGCATTCAAACTACAGGTGAACTACTGGACTGAATATCAGTTGACCGTTGCAGTGGAGCCACGTTAGTGGAAAGAATGGAATCTACATCTGGAAGCCCATACCCCCCTCCACTGATTTTGTGGCCATGGGTGTTGTCGCGACAACCACACCAGACGAACCTCCTCTTGACTCTGTTCGCACCGTCAATCGCGGCTTCGTTACCGTATCCAAATCTAAGCCCGTGAGGGTGTGGGATTCTTCCGGACTAGGAGGGAAGAAGGGAAGCCTTTGGATCACAACTCTGTCAACTTCTCATAGAGCTCTTGGCGTGAGTTTTATTGAATGATGATCGACTCATTGTTTCAGTTGATGGCTGTTTCGGATACCATGGATCCCCCACAAGGAGAATTTTACGAGCCACAAGTCGTTCAATTCATTGCTGGCAATTGCTTCAAACTCACGCAACAACAAGATGATTTTGGAGGTGGAAATCTCTCTTCTTCCTCCTTCACGATGTTGGGAAATAACAATCCTTCTATCAAGGCGGATGGTGAGTGGCCATATGTGACCAAATGACTGAAGATAACAGCTAAAGCGCCACCTCCAATACCCAGCAAGCCCGCTGGTGTCGCCCCAGTGTCCGTTGCAACGGATATTAAAAAGACAGTTGATGCTCGACCAGAGCAAAGGAGAGTTGCAGGAAAGGCTCCCCAACAATCACTCTTGGATTAAAGGGAATAGATCTTTATCAGTAGTATTGTGGGTTTGTGGAGTGTTTAGGGTTGACATGAGCTTCCTTTGTGGAGAGGATCTCCTCTGCTGCTTGGGCGGCTCTTGCAATTTTCTTCTCAGCCGATGGCTTGGAGAGGAAAGAGAACCGAGAGGACTCAAACAAGACGACGGATAAGGAGGCCAAGGCAGTAAGAGCACCAATGCGAGAGGCCGAATTGTTGGATGCGAGGTAGCCGGTCAATGCTGCACACGCCCCAAAGAGGAAGCTCACTTTTCCACTCAGAGAGATCAATTCGTGTCTGCGTACTGCCTTCGCGCCATCTCGCCAGTCCTGCACAAATTAGAGATGACGTAGGATTCATCTCACATCGAGAGCTCTTTGTACCAGACGGAGGTGGGGATTTCCAGCTGAATGGGGAGATGGCATCGATTGTCTCACAATCTGTTCAGCCGCCTTTCGGTTTTTCCCAACAGCACTGAGGTACACGAGCACACTAACTTGTCTTCCTGACAGATAAGCTACGATGGGTATTCCTATCGCTGCTGCAATTCCTACGCAGATCAGCCTCTCAACCACAAATGCCTCACCAATGTTCCTTCTCCAAGCCTCTCTGTCTTTCTGTTCCTCCTGTTTCTGTTTACTTTTGACCACTATGCTTGTTTCTTTACCTTGGCTTGTTTGCTCCTTGTGCCAACGGAGTTGTTGTTCGTTACTTTGGTGTTTCCTGAATTCATGTTGAGTACGTAACTGGTGGAGGGAAGGAGGGAGAATCCCCAAGGAGAGATCAGACCAGAACTTTGCTTCTCAAATCCATAGGGTACCTTCGCCCTTCCTGGATTACATGAATTAACGTAGGTAACTTCCCTTACCCTTCTCTCCAGTCTTCTTGCCCAAACCATATGCATCAGCGAATAGAGATAGAGACTCAGCGAAATCCTCTATATGGGGATGGAAGATGCACTCTTCTGTGTGAGCATATTCTTTGTACAGAATGTCTCTGACTTGCTTCTCTTCACGAGCCACTTGGGGGACAGCTGTTTGAATAGGTACATCCTTGACAACCTGGATGGGGACGATTGTCTCCTTCTCAGTTGGAGGAGAGGGTACTGCAGTTGTAGGGGAAACAGGTGTCGCAGCTGGATAAGGAGCGGAGGCTTTCGCTTCGGTTACTGGTAGACTGATAGCTGAAGAGCCAAAAGGTGCCGATAAAGGATCGACCGGTGCGGGGGCCGAATCTATGTGAGACTTCCGATCTTCAAATTGTTCTGGATTATGACCGAAATGAGGCACTAGATCAGGATAATTACCAGAGAGTTGAGACATGTTCTTTCTGTCTGTATCGTGTGTTATTGCTTTGTAAGAAGGGTATTGTCCATTTCTACAACTCACCTCACACTGAACGCTCTCCAAGACACTGCAAATTTGACAGAAACCTCACACAGGCGAACACGAACACCAACCAGCAATACTTTTAGTCTCAAACCGAAGTGGCCATAATTTTATTCGTCATTTGTATCATAATCAAATGACGCTGTTCGCTGGTACTTGAATAGAATCCTGGGGTCAAGACAAATCGATCTATCATACACTTAACAGCTTTTCTTCCCTTTGGAAGAGATCAAACGATACACATTAATGGCGCGAAAACACACAAGGGGTAGAGAAGGTTGACTTAACCCGTGACGGTTTTGGGCCTCTCAACTTCCATGTGAGATGAGACACTGATACACCCTAGTTCAACGTCGAGAAGGCCCAAAGACATGCACAGAGGATCAAGGAGGATGTTGAATGCTTTGAAATGAGCCGAACATTCACGATAGGAAGATTCATGCGGAAGGTACAGAAGAATCTAAATAATCGCCTCACACACGGTGTGATGAAGCACAGTACCTTCCCGTGTGGTCAGTAGTACATTCCTCTCAATCACTCATGAGATGATAGGTGGACCAATGGCTTTTGATGAGATACGAGCCCTCATGGACAGAGAATGGACGTGTGTGAAGATGTGGGCTCGAACCTTATCAGAGCCGTATGACGGTGATGTGAAGAAGACAGATTGGTTTGCGAATAAAAGTGGATTCGTCTCACCCCTCACACCCCTTTACCTCTCGTGTGGTTGCAGGTACTTGCTTCTCTGATGCAGAGATCAGTAGTAAAATCAGGCGGTGACACAATGGCTCTTGGCTGCGGTATAGCTCCTCTGATGATGTTCAGAGGTGAGTGGGTCCTTGGATTGCCTGTTCCAGGTGTTTGTGAGAGAGATCGATCTGGACCTCTGTCCTTTGTGGTGGAGGCGCGGATCGTGACGTATGTCTCGCGGATTGTTGGTCCTCTGTTCACGAGGCAATATCGTCGTCCTCTAGAGGACGTCCACGATTCATGTTGACTTTGTGCTCTGGTAATGGAGGAAATGAAAAGCAGCCCGTGATCAACATGAAGGAAGAAGAGGGAGAGGTGAAGGTGAAAGAGAAGATGAGCACCCGTGTGATTGACACGAGAAAGAGACAGGAGAGAAGGAGGAGGACAAGAAGAGAAGAGAGAGAAGACACAGCAGCAAATATTTGGCACAAGACAGAAAATAGATACAAGCTCTACAATACACCAGCTCTTGCTTTTCATTGTTCATCCCTCTTCTCAATTACCTTGGTGTTATTCAGAGATGACCAGACAGCTGCGAGGAGATGCAGATCACTCCCGTTAACCCCAAGGACTTGTTCCATCAGAAGCTCATTGATTGGACTATCTAGTCTATGTATATAATGGCCTAAAAACATGCTCTTAGATAAGATCTCGCCCATACGATCCTCTATGTAATTAATACACTGAGTCACGTCAATAATGATATTCTAAACGCCCTCACAATGTGTGGAGGTAATTGAACTTCCAGTAAGGATAAAACAGAGCAAATTGTTGATGACACCATGTCACTTGGATAGACTCTCTGTCTAGTCAACCCCATATATAATGGGTTAGCTTCTAGATCCCGTGTATCATCTGGTGGGTAATGAAAGATCTCACAGGAACTGTGCTTGTTAACAAAATTATATGAATTGAATACATACCAACTAGCCATATCAACAATAAGACAGGAAGCCTTATTGAATCTAGGGTGACCATCAATAAAAGGTTGTCCGTCTACCAGCTCTTTCAGGTCGTCAGATAATTGTGGTAGGAAATTGAAGGTAGGTAATCCCATCAAAACTGAATCAAAATGGTACTCAGTTCCATGCAAGTGATACAAGCTTGCAGCTAGTGGAAATAGGTCCAAACCATCCTGTATTTGGTTACAAATATTGGTGTGATTTCTTACTGAGATGTGAGATACAGAAGATTTGGGAGAAATGCCAATCATGGTCAGCTTGGTAATAGATCCATCCTTGGTATCTCCCATCTGTGGAGGTGTTGGACCAGTAGATCTATCCTTTTTTGTGTATTCTTCCCTTTCTATGGTGTCCAGTGTTTCTCCATCAATTTGATCTGCTCCGATTATTGACAAAATAATAGTTCAACCTTACCTGAATAAACTTGGGATGTGACCGCACATGTACGAATGAAATAGGAAAGCACGCGTAGTACATTATTCACTATCTGTTCCTCATCAACTTTGTATGTATATCTACTGCACCTCCTTCTTCTTTCCAACCACAATAACCCTGTTAAAGGATCTCAAACTGGATGATTGTGAACCAAGATTCCCAAATAACAGATTGAGCTGTGCACACATAGGCGCTTTTCCATCTAGTATTGAATATGAATTGCCCTCTCGCTCTGCCTATTGTATATCAGAGTATGAATATCTGTATATTGCACCTCCTGAAATCCATCCATTGTGATGGTCCATGAGAGGTGAAATCCTAAAATTGCTGTAATAGCGGTTGACAATATACTATTCTCAGTGAGACACGTATAGCAGTATGGACTCACAAATTATTTCTCAGACTATCGTAATCTTTCAGACTGGCCAATGCTTGGCAGAAAGAAGAGGCAATAGATTTTTTTTGAGAAGAGGAGCATAACATAGACAGATGATAAGGCACTAGGTTCTTTGCCCTCTTCCATAATGACATCACACGATGTCGGAATCTATTCAACTTAGACTCAATACTGAATTAATTTCACCTGTCAGAAGCTGTGACAGTGAGCTTGTGCTGCATGAGATCTAAGATGGGTTTTGGAATTGTCTTTATGTTCTGTGATTGTTCGGTGTTAATTATCGACAACAACAACACTCACTAGAGGGGTAGGTGCTTGTCTTATCTTCTCGTGCATTTCGTCAATATACTTTTTGACTTTAGCTGTGAGACATCTCAGATGGTAATCAACAATTAGGAAGTGCGACATCAACCAAGAACGGAGAGCATCGTCCCCCTGCAGAAAAACGACTGCTACTGCAAATGTGCGCTTTATCAACTGCATTGATTCCTGTGAATGTGAACTCGATGTCAAACGAAACTAATGACTCACTACAGATGAGGGCGCAGAGGCACGTGTATTCCTCTCAATTATTGGCTGGAATCTCATCCCAAACACTTTGGACAATACGATCTGCGATAATTCAATAAGGTGTCAAGAAGATGTGATGAACCTGTTGATGGGGTGCTGTTAGGACGTGTATTTTACTGGTAGTACTCTGTCCAGCCATAGGAATAGCTCCAAAAAACAGATCACTCAATCCCCCTGTGGGCATTGCTCCTCCATTCGGGCTTCTGTGTGAGTCAAATACGACTGATCTTCTTCCTTCCTCAAAAATCTAATGGTCGTTATACTTCGTATATGTTCGTACCTACTATCACACGAACGGAGGAGAGCTCGCGCATCTCTTCATCTAAGCTGTGATAGAATTGTACTTCCTTCTGATCTACAACGATGAGAGATCTGTCTCGTCATCACTCCTCAAGCACCGCAAAGACATGAAGAGCCATTGCATGTTGCTCCTCTTTCCTCTGTTTGCATTTGTGATTGCTAGCCCCGTTGTGACACTGACTGAAGAGAATTTTGATGACTTGACCTCAGATGGAAACTGGTTTATAGATCTGTAAGTACAACACATGATAATTGTATTCATGAACTTAGTTATGCACCTTGGTGCGGACACTGCAAGAGGTTGGATCCCATTTGGGAGAGACTAGCCCACGAGCTAGAGGGAGAGGTGAAAGAGTCCGCAATAACACTGTATCAAATGTTCAACAGGTTCATCTGGGTAAGATTGATGCCACCGAACATTCCGCTCTTGGCCAACGATTCAACCTGAGAGGTTATCCCACTCTACGTTTGTAAGTCCGTGCCGTTGACGATTCATTATTCACTGCTGTAGTCTCACTGGAGGAGATATGATTGAATACAAAGGAGGGCGCACATTTGAAGAGTTGCGCGAATTTGCCATGAGGGGATATCGGCAAGCCGAAAGAACCTCTAAGCCCTTGAAGCCAACAGTTGTACAGCTTTTCTTGTGGGTATAGAATTGATGATCATCAACTGAACAGCTCAGAAATCGGTTGTCTGATGAGTGGGAGGGTTTGAAGTATTTAGTGAAGAATGGTATTTCATGGCAATTGCTCAAAGAGCAATTTGAGATCATCCACAGGACTATGAAGTTTGAATTCTATGCCGCGGTTTTATCCTCTTTCCTTCTCAGCATCCTCTTTGGACTGTGCTTGTTCAAGCTCTGTCCCTCAAATGGCACGACAAGACCAACTCTTCATTCTCAAGCAGCCACCACAAATGCCACATCACCTTCTGCTGCCAAGAAGAGAAAAGACGACTGATCGTCAATGAACGATTATCCAATTGCAGTCATTCTGGTTTTTATCTTCTTGACTTCGGTATCTCCAACGATTCACTTTTAGACGACGTCTGTAGCATTCGAGTTGAAGATTCGTCTGGACGACCTCACGGAGTACTTCAACTCACCAATCTCTAAATCGAGATTCTCCTCCTATATCGCCTCCTGGATATTGTGTGATCCATACGAGGAATACGGTTGAGAAACTACCTCCACACGTTTGGTTGTATTTCGTCAATGAAGCAGATGATGGGGATCACTTCCGTTCATCCACGTGTAGACCACATCAATTGCCTCTCTTACAAGCAGAGATATCGGTCCAATGGGCTGTAGGAGGATGTATAAGCCTCCGGTCACAAGAAGGAATGCATCAGATACCCCCATCGTCTCATTAACCACCACCATTTATTCATGCCTCCGAAAGCCACGGTAACGTAAGTATCTCCTACAGGGTCTTATCGTTGTCATCCTCCGATGTGAGAAGATCTATTGCATCATGAAATTGTGGACAAACTACTCTGGGATTCCATCGGCTTTTTTCATCATTGTAGATTGAGTCGACCTCCGCTGCCCCATCTGATTGATGAGCCAAAAGCTGGGAGCGACAAGAACAACATGCTGTTCAATCGAAAAGACTACTCGCACGATATCGGCTAATTCAGAATTCGTTGTCTACACTCAACAAAACGACAGGGCGAGTTCTATTGAGGTCCACCACATCGAAAGGGTATTATTAGCAATTATACTCTATATTCTGATAGCAACAGCTGCATACTTCTCTGCTGTCTTTGGATGGGTATTTCAGCGAAGAGATTACAGCCTTGAGCGTGGGTCCGATACAGTATGCGTCACCTCTGCTCGCCGCATCCAATGAAGCGATATACTATTGGAGGAGTTTGAATCAGATGTTGAGCGACGATGTAAAGACCAAGTGAGCATATTTCATGTACTCATGTAACAGTGGTAGTGAAATCTTGTTGATGCAACCTGGTGTGGCTGTACAATTTGTGAGTGGCTGATGTTTTCTTTCCTCAAGAGCTATAGGTGACATTCGATCCTGAGGCTTCCATGGCAGCCGTCTGCTGCGGGAAAAGTGTATTAATCTTTGAATTGGAACACTGTAAGGTGATTCAGCTTCTGAAACGACTTCAATCGAATCATTTTTAGATGATTTCTCAATTGGAAGGTCACACCCAATCTACCACCACTGCCGCTTTTCTTCCGGGGATGACCCAAATTCTCGTCACATGCTCAGAGGATCGCACTATTAAGGTAGCCGCTGTGCAATAATATTCTTATGCACTAAGGTTTGGGATCTGAGTGCTGGCCGCATGCTATGCGGGTCATCAATTATCTCGTCATCCGCTTTCCGATGCTTAGAGATCACCCAAATACATCTGTCGGACAAAAAAACTCTGTCGGTCGATACCTTCGAATTGGTGGCCAGCACTCAAGATGGACGACTTTTCCTCTTTGTAGTGGACTTGTCCAAGCAACCGGAGATGAAACTGGCGAAATTGATAGATCTACCGCAGAGATTCAAGAAGAGCGAAATATCAACTCAGGGAATGGAATCACTCCCAATAGTTATACACAGTGATCCACTTTGGAGAGTTCAACAAGAGTATGCAAGGGTGAGAGGGTCATGAGGAAATAGAACTGATCATTTTAGATTGATCAAATCAAGACTGTGGAACCTAAGATGACAGAGCACAGCGAATACGTTCCTATTAGCATCAAATTCCTGCAGTCTCAAAGACCTACATCTACCCTCCCTGCAGCATCACCACAATCGGTCAAGGTGGATTCTTCATGATGCGACAGTAACTAACAAACACCCAAGGTTGTAACAGAAAAAAGCATGAGCTTTGAATCGCCATCGCTCCTTATCTGTACGTCCTCGGCAGTTATCTGTTTGGATTATCTTTCATTTCACATAGAGAGGGTTGAATTGAACGGTGATGATTGAGTGTCACAAAGTCATTTGATAGAATGCATTAGACATTGAGGAGTCCTTCACAGCGTTCTCCTTGTGTATTCGTCCAGAGGAGACAGAAGCAGAAGTGAAGATATTGGCGACCACCGCATCAGGAAGAATAATGGTATCGTACCTCAGCTGGCAGACTGACTGCTCTGAAGGATCTATCTCAATGTATCCACAAAAAGTATCGGGTGCATCTTCGCTACTGCATAAATTTAAATTTGAAACCTCACTTCCAAAAGCCAGTGAGTTAGCCAATCATTGATGAGGTTGATTTCCTTCAGATTCAGCTACAGCAAAGAGCAACAAAAAGCCGATAGTATTCCATAAAACAATCAAATCGTCTGGCTATGGAGTTAAGACCAATACAGCCCCCAAATCAAAAATTGCTAAATTAGCGCCAAAGAAAGGAAAAGATACAGCTGAAACAAAGTGAGCCGCAATCACGTGACAAGATCTAAACTGTATAGAGTGTACCCAGCTGAAGCCGATGCACCTCATTTCTATCAGACAAAACACGCTCTGCCATCACCCCTTCATCAATCTATCGTACAATCGATGATATATACACCTAATGGACAAAGTCTTCTGAGCTGCTCAAGGGACGGGTCGGCTCATTGCACCAAGCTTCCAGTCTTCAAATATCATGGAGAAGGATTTCCTATTATTGGTCAGTGCTGTTCAAGCTTCACGTACTGATACATATTAGTTCACGATGGATCGATCAATTCTGTTGACAGTAGCTCCACATCCACAATGGGACTGACGGCAGGAGACGATGGTACTGCTGCTTTATGGAGCACTACAAATGGAAAAGACATCGCCCTTCGAATTAGCAATACCATTCACAGTGGGACATCTTCAAAGGTGAGGATCTGTCTTCCTAATACCTTCAATCAATGTTTCAGACGGAGAATGCAGTTTTTGGCAGTCCTATTCGTCAAGCAAAGTTTTATTACCGAGATAAGTTTATCATGTTGGCCTGTAAGAACGAGCTGTTCATGTACAAATATCTTATACAAAGCAAATCTGATCTTGCCAAATTGGATGACATAGAAAAGTTAGTATTCTATGTTCTTTGTAACCTAACTGCATTCACTCAGAGTTGGTAAAAACTTGAACAAATATCGATTAGTTCATAAAGTCTCTCACAAGTCACAAAACATCACAGCGTTTGATGTAGCAAATCTTTACGAAACAAGTGAGTGAAGGATGTCAAGATCCGTCTGATGGAATCGACCAGACATGATGGTCAGCACAAATTCTCAAGCCGAGATACAAGTACACGATATGAACTACGGCAAGACGGTCTGTAATATACCAGAGGCGCATTCCAAGCCCATACATACTTTATCAATCAACCGTGGTTCACCCTCCTTTCACTACGCAGAGTCTGATTACCAATTGATCGCCACATCATCAACGGACAACCACATCAAGATATGGTAAGTTGTCCATTCATTCCATCAACAGCTGATCATCTGGATGTAGGGACATCAGGACACAGAAGTGTGTGATCGAATCATCCAACCACAACTGAAACAAGCAGATGCGTGCGAATGTTCTCCTCTCATCAGAACCGCATCCATCGGGTAGAAATGTCTTTCAGTCCTTGTATGAAATACGTATCCCTTTCATCCTTTGATCTTCTATCATCCTTAACTATGGAGTTATGTACAGGATCAGAAGACCGCAGCTGCTATGTATATGATATCAGACAGACTGCTGTGGTACAAAAGTACCGATTATGCCAACCACACACTGATACAGTCACGGCATTGGCGTTCCACCCTTGGTTTCCCCAATTAGTGACAGGTATTTCATCCCTCATTTGTCTCTGAATTATTCAGGGACTACCAATGGAGGCATCCACTTTTGGAATGCATCGGAATAGGTTGGCGCAGTGCGGAACGTATAAAATGAGGGTATTTCAGCCTATTTATTTGCGAGCTTCCTCACATTGTCTACTCATCTCCTGTGAATATTTCAGAAGCTTTGGATGAATTTGAAAACGTACATTATAACTCAATTGAGAGCTCACCTACAACTGTACCAGCGAAGTGAAGAACTCCTTCATATGCAATGCAACATAACAGAAGGACGACTGGGGCCCCCAGTTGAGGACTTGCCAAGACGCGAGGTCAGGCGCCTCTGAGATGCTCCTGCAAACTTCTATGGGTGCCGAGTTCAAGAAGAGTGAAAGCCTTCTCGTAATTTACAATAAATCGTCACCGAAAATGATTTATTATATTAAATATACTATTGATTGAAACACCAGGTGATTTGGTTTTTCTGGTTGGTGTCCATGCATGTGGATCACTAATTTTTTTTTGTCGTGCATATTCCAGTAGTCAGGAGAGAAGTGATCCATTCTCAATGAGCTGTTCCAAACAGCGAAGGAACTCTGATGTTTTGGACAACTTTTGCACCTTAAAGGACCTTTGCATTGCGGTCGCTATGCAAATCACAAAAGGCTTCCTTTTTATTAACAGATCACCATGACAGCATCCGACGACGAACTTGACAAACTTCTTAACGATGCCAACCTCACCGACAAGATGGAGGAAGATAATGTAGCTCCAATAACTGAGGAATGTATTGCCACTGTTTTGTCTGAGGTTGCTGGAGATCATGTATCTGTCTTGTCAAGAGAGGTGTATAGACCTCTCTGCCACTGGACGAAAACACCGAAAGAAAAGTGTATGGATTGACCCAGATCCTCAAATACGGTCAGCTCTGTATTCTATCAGCAAGAGTGATAGTCCTTCTGTGTTGTGGGCTGCTTCATCCTTCTCGTCTCTATTATCCCAGCTTTTCTTGCCAGTTTCGACTATGTACTACAAGGCCAGGATGGGGTTTAATACTGGTATAATATATCTTCCTCTTCCACATCTTTTGTCCAACAAATTTCCATCCTCTACACACTCTGGTCCAAAGGCCGTCAAAGCAACAGGGTTGGTCCATAAAAGAGGAAGAAGGAAGAAGAAAAATGAATAAAATGATTTGACAAGGATCTTTATAATTCTGTATGAGATCAAGGCAGGACGGAGGGACGTGATCAGGCGCAAACCCAACTCTACTGTGACGACCACGGTAACGTTACGGAAAGTCGTTGTAGAATTCACAAAGCTTTGCAGCATCTCGAACTGACTTACCATTATTACCTGTGGTGTTTACGTATTGGGTAAAAAAATGACTGTAATTTACCCGCTTTGAGTTCAGAGGCACAGATTCAAACCTTTACAGTGTCATTTCTTTTCTTTTCTGTTTTGCTTTGTTCACATTCCCTTTGGAAGACCAAGATCTGCACATTTGCTGCTATTCTCTGCCACCAGCATAGGTTGAATATTAGAATAATGACAAA
The DNA here is from genome assembly GCA_003024175.1 of Planoprotostelium fungivorum. Lineage (NCBI taxonomy): Eukaryota > Evosea > Variosea > Cavosteliida > Cavosteliaceae > Planoprotostelium > Planoprotostelium fungivorum. The sequence continues at coordinate 3,094 of MDYQ01000173.1, read as the reverse complement.
GAGCCTTTAGATTGTCCTTAGCAAAAGATACAGGGATAGTGTGATCCAGATTCCACAGCACACCATAATTCATCAGTGACATGCCAGAGTGGAATTGAGATGTCAGGTGGTTCTTCAGCTGATCTTGTGTACACTGGAGATATGTCTTGAGCAACATATGCCAATACTTACTCTTGATGCCAGATTCTTCATTATTCTATTCATTACATCTTCTTCACTAAACTGCTTACTATATGACCCAAATGGTACAGTGTGTATGTTATCTATCATTATTCTCTTATCATACCATCCATATAGAGCTGATTAATATAAGTCAGACTACAGAAAGACGAATGTAATATGAAGAGTGCTAAGCATGTAGGATCTGCAATCCTATCATGGAGTAAGGTGTTAATGTTAAACTTTGTATATAATTGTTTGTATCAGCATTATAACAAAACAGAAGTAGATCTCCTGTATACAGCCACAGATAGCATATACATGCAGGCCAGGGCATCCAACTATGAAGAATTCAAACAGAGATTCCCAGAACATTTACAAAAGCTGCATTTTGCTGCAGCAGGTGATATAACACCAGGCAAGATGAAGCTAGAATGAGCTAAGAGAGGCTGTATTTGTAAAGCCCAAGACATATAGTTATGTGAAAAAGGATGGCAAAGAGGATGTCAGAAATAAAGGAGTGGGGAAGCCAAAACAAAGAGGTATTGATATTTGACAGATATAAGAAGGCTGACTGAGAAAACCATGCGTCTGGTAAGAATGAATAATCATATTGACTAACTACACCTGCTGTCAATAGTGTGGTCTTAGGTTTGATTCTGATCAAAAACCTGATAGCTGTAAATACCTTCATAAGCTTTTTGTGTAGCTGTTGATGTCTGTTGATCCTATACTGTTGTAAATATTGCTGGTCCCATTGGGCATATTGAAAACCAAGCTTAGATGCATTTTGATGTTCCTTGAGAAGCGTCTCAAAGTCATTCTGTTTGCCTTTCCTTAGATCACCAATATATCCTAAAGATTTAAGAGAGTGTACCAGTAATTGTCTTTCAGTTGGCATGATTGAATGTCAATTTGTAATATATAACTCAAAAATGTAATTTATTCAATACTAGTAATATTTATTTATATGAAATAGAAAGTGATTTATAGAGAATATGCACAGAGGGAAAAGACAAAAAATTGTACCTAGACTGACAGACTATCTCCTCAGTATATGGCTAGATCCTTCTACTACATCAAACTCTATTGAAGGATTATAGAAGTGCCAGTAGACATAATGGCATCCCATGATTCTTATCCAGAATTGCTTGAAATTGCACATTATCAGATAACATCTTTTTGACTGCAGGAGGGCTGACCTTTCCTGTCTGCTGTCTGACTTGCTCATTGAGGCTGCTAAAATTAAAAAAGCCAATGAGCTCAATTATGTTATCTCTTATCAAATAGTTGAGAAGCTTACTGACTAGTAGCTCATCAAATGTTTTTGGTTTAGTTCTCTTGACTGGAAATGTCTTGACAAGATCATAGTCCATTTTGTTGCAGTTTATGATATAATCTAAAACATACATTTAGGAAACAAAATAATTATTTAATTTCATTTTAGAAAATGAGATTCCTCTTATATAAGGTGAAATGACTACAGTGGAGAATGTACCTGCTAAACTATACTAAACCCAATATCCCCTGGACTGATAAAAAACCCAGCCTGGCAAAAAAGAGAATTCACCCATTGATGGGTAAGAAAAATATATGCTGGACCATTGAGAGAAAACAAGAATGTACAAATCCAATAGCTCGAAAAAAAGGGCATCTTTTTTTACAATCACTCGCTGTGTTCTTTTGATTTTCTAGCAATCTTGCGTTTCATAAAGCCATATTCTATTCTTAATCAAAATATGTTATGATGTGTTGCAATATCATATGGTCAATTTTGATTGCAGTGGTGAAGCATACAAATCATAAGATTTTTGCAGATACATCAACAGCAATTTACAGATTCAGTAGACTGCACATGCACAGTCTTGTTAGGTTCTCTCCCAGCAGTCCAAACCTCTCATTTTATTCTTCTCAACAAGGGGTCAACTCCCCATCCAGTGAACTCAGGGACCCACACCACCCAGGCAAAAACCTTACAGATGTTTGATTTTGATTTTTCTGGTTGGTGGCCAGAAGGACTTCCAAATGTGCCATAAAATTTTCGCGCTACACTGTTCTTTTTGAACTGATCACATCATTGCAACCCATGCCTTCTACTGCAAAGAGATCTATCAACTGGCTGATGACGTGTTCCAGATTTGCCCCCCTCCTAACCCAATTTGAAGCACGTGACTACTGTCCAATTGTTGTATCCAATCCACTCCCGCCTGTATCTTCTGTGACCCTTACGGAACAAAAGTTGATCCTATGGACATGGACAAAGTCACCCTCTTCCTGCTGCTTCTGATGATGTTGATGATCACGTGAGTGAAAGCATTGTAACATCAACTCAAAAATAAAAATACAGAAATTCCTAAAATATTACTCAATGCGCATGCGCAGACACATTGAAAAGTTATGCCTTAAGTCTTTTTTTCATCCTCTTGCCTGCCTCCTCACTAGACTCTGGTGTTGGAGTGAATCTGTTCACATGACCAAGGTCAATGAGGATTGGTAACCTCCCTGGCAATTGATCATCACCAATAAATCTTTTGAGTGAGGGGACTCTGCTTGGTGTGACAGATTTCCAATTAGCTGGTCGAAGGTCTGTATGCTCAATTCCTTTGCTTGCCAGATAATCTATAGAGGTCTCTTGAAGAACTGGCCAGCTAGGTGCACCCCTGATATGTCAGTATGTAGCTGTAAAATTAGAAAGACTCACATCTCTGAACTAGTTGGAGTTGAGATATATGGCATAATCAATGCAAGAGTTCCACTTATTACAATCACTCAAGCTGGGATATTGTAGGCCTCCCAGCTTTTGGCCTCATCTCTCAGTAGTTGCTCCTTTTGATCAGTGGTCATACTTGTTGGTCCATGTAGGAATTTGACAACACAAACACTTCCTGTCTGTGAACAACCAAGCCAAGTTCGACCATCACGTCCATATCCAAGG